>QFEU01003182.1:0-10757 GCA_003316345.1 Tricholoma terreum
TAAAGTGTTTAGTAATCTATGATTCCATGTTTTGAAGTCATTGTGATGCATCGCTTCTTGACTCCTTACCACAACATGCACAGCCACTTTTTCACCCAGCAATCCTCATCATCGTTGTTAGCGGCGCTCTACACATCTTTGATCTTCTGCAATCTGGTCTATTCCAAGTCTTACCAACTCACTGTCAATCAATCCACCTCTGAGCGGGGGATCAGGCCGATCGGGCAGCTCAATGGGTGGGGGGAGACCCCCTCTTGTCGGCCTCAACCCCCCCATCTCGCCTGCCACCCCGGACAGTGACCCCATTGATATCTTTGGCCCCACAAGGCCCAACCCAGTCTCACAACAGGCTCACTTTTTTTTTTTTTTTTTTGGCTCAACAATTTGTATTGCGGGGCTCGATCGCAGTCCGCAGGAGTCTTACAAACAAAAGTAGTTACGCTACATCTACCTAAGCCCACAAGCCCTCCATTTTGAATTTGCAAGTTGGTGGGGAAACCGCCGCCCCGACGTCACCCTTGCGAGTGGGGGAGGAATGCCGCAGGGTATCTGCAGCATAGCCAACAAACAAGCACACCGAGGCATAGTGGTCCCCGTCCACTTGCCGCCAAAGCGGGGTAGAGTTGGTGTTAATTCACCGTAAACCCCCAGCCCAGCTGGCCGCAGCTGCCAGAACTGGAGGATAACCCGTAGCCTTGCGCACATCCGATCCATGGCCCCTAAGTCAGACCATGGTTATCCCCCCAACAAAGCCACGAAGGCCCTGCCAGCTGGGACAGACAGTGAGCCACCTGACTGGCGGATGTTTGATGCGCAGCATCATGCTGCGCATCGATGAAGGCATCCCCCCGTAGCGGGGCATGCGTGGAAGAGGGGTCGCATACTGCAGCCCTCAGACAGGTGCCACCTAGCTGGCGGATGTTAGTGCCCAGAAGTCACCGCGCACTGAAATGCAGGGAGCGCGAAGCTCTACGCCGCGTTATGGAAAAGCCTGGGGGGGCCGAGCACACCACGGTATGCACAGCCCCTAGATGCGGATGGGCCAGGGGGCCCACCCGAGTGGGGCACCCTATGGTGGGCAGGGTGGTGGGCTAACGCCTCCCCCCCCGCCTATGGCGGTGGTGGGGACGGTTTGAGGCCTCTCCAGCAATTGTTGCGCTCACTGGAGAGGGAGGTGGCAGCCCCGCTGCCTCCAGCAGGGCTGGAGGATTGGAGCAGAGTTTTTCAAACTCCTTACGAGCTCGAGGTATGCGCAAAGAAGCCACAAAGAGCTCCCAGGCTGCGCATGACATCTCCCCCATAGGGAATGGGGAAAGGAAGGCAACAGGGGCATCCTCCACCATAGTGATGATGGATTCCAGGGCGTGGACCGCAAAGACAGCCGATGAGTGTAACTCAGTGACGTCATTCGCAGTTAGAGAATGTGACTCAATCCCCCAACCAGCTAGGAAGGGGGGAGAGTGCGGAGGGGGGACTGGCCCAACAGGCCCAATTCCAGCAAGCTGAAACCTAGCAGCCTCCGGGTCTGGGACTGGGGTGGCAGAGAAGGCCTCAAACGCTGACCGTGTCCGAGGGAAGGATAGTGTGGCAGAGAAAAGAACCCATGCCCTGTGAGCAATATCATCCAGATGGTGGTCTGGAAGGACAGAGATACATGCGCCTCTCACCCAGAGGGTGATCTTGTGCAGGATGTGGTGAGCGTCGACAGATTCCTGAAGCCAAGCTTCAGCATCGTCAGCGGTGGGAGCAGAGTCTGGCCTAGCCATGCAGGCCCGGTCAGAGGAAGTGGGGGGCAGTGAGCCAGGCTCGCCTGCCATGAAGGTATCCTCCAGGATGAAGGAGTGAAGGGCTGCGCTCTCCCAGTTATGATCCCGGCAGGTGCGGATGCGCTGCCTCAATATGTATGTAGCCATATTGTGACCACGAATGGTGAGGAGGCTGGGGGGTTCCCACTCCTCCTCAAGCAGTGAAGGCTCAACGCCGGGCACCAAGAACCCATCGTTGTTCCAGAAGAAATCAGGCCAGTCGCTGCCATCAGTGACCAGATCCTCAAGATTGGGCTCACCCCAGGGGGCAAGGCCGTGATCATCCCCTTCCACACCAGAGGTAGATAGCAGATCTTGAAGTTCGTAGAAATCCGTTGACATGTTGGAAGTTAGCAGTGCTGGTGTATATGACAGTAGGAGTCAAAGACTTAGCGTGGGAAGGGACGCGCGTCCCAGCTATAGGCCCAGGGCTGGCTGTGCCAACGCTGACCCTAGTGCCGTCTCCAGGTGCTTCGAGGGGGTAGCAGACAAGCCTGTTCTGCTAATGGTAGATGGGAGTAGAGAGAACCCCAAGCCCCAGACCCTGCAAAGCAAGGTGGGGTCAGGAGGTGGAGGTGGATGAGTGCGGGGGTAGCGTCCAGGTGGTTGACGACAGCGCTGGCATCTAGGCCAGCCCAGTAGTCAGTAATGAATCCTGTGAGCAGGACTTACCAGACAAGAGCCCTGTTGGCCAGCAGGCCCCCAGAGCCCATACCCCATCCGCTCTGCCCAAGCCATGTCTCCCCCGCTCCCCAAGGCAGTGCCTCCGACCTGAGCTGGCAGTGTTGATTCACCGTCGAACCCACCCATCCAGAGACAGATGATGCCCCACCCCAGAGCCCAGGATCCTCGAGACCCAGGCCAAACAACTGATGAACACCTTTCACCCTCACCACAGATGACTGTATGCGATCTGAAAGATCCAGCTGATGAAGCTCCTAACCACTTGGGGTGCACCCCATAGCATTGTTAGAGAGTATACTAGTAGGGTCTGATTAGTGATCAGGCCCCAGATGAGCCCAGCACTGCGAACAGCAGCTGAGGTGAAGCCATCATGTGGCTGTGCACATGGTGGTAAGAGATCAAGAAGCGTGTCACAACAGGCTCACAGTGCAGGTCTGTCCAGGACTGTTCGCACATCTCCCTCCCCTGCTCTCTACAGCATCAGGTCGGAAACCCCCCGTGCCACTAGGATCTCCTCTGCGTCATCCCAAGCGACTCAACCCCAGTCCAGGAGGACATCTGTTGCCTCCCCGACCCCCTCTACCCCTGCCATCACCCTGTCTTGGGGGGGCGACTCAGCCAACGATGAAGACGAGCCCATGGACAATGACTTGGATGAGCAGGGCTGGCATAAGCCAGCCATAGTCGCTGAAGGGTTTGGTAAGGATGCCTCTTGGCTGCTTGAGAAGGGTGGCCTGGGACTATCATGCCTGACTGCGTCGGAACGGTTGGAGGTGGCAGGTGGTCTTGCCTCACTGATTAGGGCTCTGCAGCCCAGGTCATGAGATGGGGGTCCAGGGATCTGGGCTCTGCTGTGGATTTTCTCATCTCGGGGAGGGCTAAAGACATTAGGGATGTGCCTGGGGATGTGGAGATGCGCTGGCTGCACCCACCCCCTCGCGCGCCCCATGTCCCTGCACCATGTGGTTGTCCTCCTAGGGGGGTGCGTCCGCTCCCTCAGCCCCCCGTTCATGGGGGGAGGGGAGGTGCTACTAGAGGAAGGGGAGCATTTGGCCCCCCCCTCCCATCAATTGATCTACACGACCTGTTGAGCGCGGGTCGTACACTCAGACTGCCTGGTTCCCTGGGGGTCTACCTGCTTCATCGGTGGATGGCATTGTGCGGCTAGCCAAGGCCTTCCCCGAGCTTCCTACCCAGCAGCTTCAGGTCATGCAGCGAGCTGCAGGGAAAAAGAAACAGAAGCCTGCCAAGGCCTCTGCTACCATCCATGGGCCATTGCGTAGACAGGTCCTGGTCTCCATTCACCCCCACCCGGGTGGGTACAATCCAGCGGATTTCCTTGACAGGGTCCGCCTCACCCTCACGCTGCACCACTCCCAGTTGGCAGTGGAGTCGGTGTCTGTCACTTGCGACAGGTTTTTTTTCTTCTTTGGCTCAACAATTTATAACGTGGTGCTCGATCACAGTCTGCAGTAAACTAATACAAATGAGTATAGCCTATGGGTATAGCAGTGCAAGTTGGAGGGGAAAACTGTGGCCCCAACGTCGCCCTTTCGAGCAGGAGAGGAGGGTTCTGTCGCCACTCGTGACGGGTTCTCCGTTGCAACCACGACAGTGGCCTCTGAGGGTGACCTTCAATTCTTCAAGGAGGCAGCTAGAGTTGCATTCCCGGCTGCTACTTCTGTGAACGCAGCCCTCTCCTCATCCACGTCCTACCTGAAGTTGGTGGACGTGCCATATATCAACGATGTGCCCATCACCCCTCAACAGGTGCTGGCTCAGATTGCGAAGGCGAGGCTTCAAGAGCTCGTCATCCTTCAGACTCCCCCCTGTGTGGTGCACGACTCTCCCAAGTCAGACACCTGCACTGTGTACTTTAATGTTGCTGATTCCATCAGCGGCGCCAGGGCCAAAGCCTCATCAGGCACACTGTCCAGTTTGGATGGTACATCTCTACATTTAGGGAGGCCAGGGCCAATCCTGGCTCTCCCCTGTGCGCATGCTGCTGGAGGTGGGGACACCCCACCTCAGCTTGGAGAGCCCCCCAGATCAGATGTCCCGTCTGTCTGGGCCCCCATCACAAGGAGCATCATTGTGTCCTTGCTGGTTGCTGCAAAGGCAATGCCAATGCGACTCCCCCGGTACCGGCTATGCCTGAGGGCGAGCCGTGCCCACACTCATACCGGTGCATCAACTGCCAGAAAGAGCATGCGGCCAATGACCGCAAGTCTGCCTCAAGAGACAGGGAGGACGTGATTGGCATGGCCCTCAGTCCCAACTGAGGGTTACTTGCGCATCCTTCAGGACTTGATTCTCCCCCATGCATCACAGTGTTTTTTAATGTGCGTATTGTGGGCCTGCACCCTGCCTATTGGCAGGATCTCATCGACCACAGGGACATTCCCCTCTTCTCCTTGGGAGTGGGGGAGGGCACCCAGATATATACCAACGGCTATTCAGATGCAGAGCACAACACCATCCACATCCTATATGAGAATGCCATGGTCCTGCCTTGGCTCCACCTCATGTGTGGGGACTTTAACATGTGGCACATCTCATGGGACCCTAGGGGCCCTGTGAACTGCATGCATTTTTTTTTGTTTTCTTGATTCAACAATTTATAATGCAGGGCTCAATTGCAGTCCGCGGGAGTCCTACAAACAGGAGTGGCTAAACTATGTCTACAAATACCCATCCACCTAACCCCAATTTTTTTTTTGTTTTCTTGATTCAACAATTTATAACGCGGGGCTCAATTGCAGTCCGTGGGAGTCCTACAAACAAAAGTAGCTAAACTACGTCTACAAATGCCCATCCACCCTCCATTTTGAGGTTGCAAGTTTGAGGGGAAATTGCCGCTACCAATGTCGCCCTTTCGAGCGGGGGAGGAGGGCCGTGGAACAAATGTCTGCAGCATGCCCAACAAAGGGGGCGTCCATGCCCGAGACCCGGTCCGTCACTCGCCACTGAAGTGGGGTGAAAGGTGTTGATTCACTGCAAACCCCCAGCCTGGCTGGCCGCAGCTGCCAAAGCTGGAGGGTAACTGGGGGCACACGTACCCCAGATGCGAAACCCTCATTTGGGCCCCACGTGACCCCCCAACGTAGTGTATTGGGTGGACTATACAACGACCACCTGACTGGCCGATGTTGTCGCACAGTAGAACACCACACGACAACAAAAGGCACCCCCCCGTAGTGGGAGGTGCGTGAGGGAGGGGTCCTGGTGAAAGATCACCGTGGCCACCAAGCATAAGCCACCTAGCTGGCAGATGTTAGTGTGCAGCAGGTCGCCACACACTGACATGTGGGGAGCACAAAGCTCTACACCACGAGCTGGGAGGTTGCCCGGGAGCAGCTGATGCATAAAGCACCACCCACTAATCGGCAGTTCTGGACTGCGTGGCTTGCCTTGAGCCCATCATCGACCACTTCTCTGCCTGGGGCAGGTGCAGGGTCGCTTGTGAGCCCTCCCAGTTCCAGATGGGTGGGTTCGACGGTGAATCTACACTGCCAGCTCAGGTTGGAGGCACTGCCTTGGGGGTTGGGGGAGAACTTGGTTTGGGGGGAGCGGACGGTCTCTGGGAACTGGCGGTTAGCAGGGATGTCATCCAG
The DNA here is from genome assembly GCA_003316345.1 of Tricholoma terreum. Classification (NCBI taxonomy): domain Eukaryota; kingdom Fungi; phylum Basidiomycota; class Agaricomycetes; order Agaricales; family Tricholomataceae; genus Tricholoma; species Tricholoma terreum. Next base: position 6,104 of record QFEU01003182.1, read on the forward strand.
AATGCTGACCAGGACTAGGGGGTACTGTCACCCAACCCCTTTTAACGACGGTGTATTCTAGAGATAGTCAGTAGAAGGAGCCCCTGTACAGTTGGAATGATGAATATGTCATAGTATCATTTGTGGTATTGCCTAGTATTGGTATCAATGTCCCAATGGGTTATGGGTCAGCCCCAACAGCTCACCAGACTGCGGGCCTCCCCCAGCCCATGGATCCATAATTACAGAGCAACACATTGGAATTAAGTATATATGAGAATATGTGATATTATCATTTGTGGGATTCCCTGTGAATGAAGTGATCATCCCAAACATCAGGTAGGACTTCCCAGCGGGCTACAGGTCTGCCCCAAAACCTCGGCCGACTTTGGGCCTCACCCATTGTTGGGATCCATATTTACAGAGCAGTACATTGCATTATGTTTATATGTCCATATGTCATCTTGTCATTTGTGGGATTCCCTGTGAATGAAGTGATGGCCCCAAGTGTCAGCTTGGGCATCACAATGGGCTACAGGTCTGCCCCGACGCCTGGCCCAACTTTGGGCTGACACTTGTGCACTGGCCCAACACCAATGCACTGGCCCAACACTTGTGCATTGGTCTGACACCCGTGCACTCGCCTGACACTTGTGCTCTCACCCGACACAGGTGCTCTCGCCCAACACTTGTGCACTGGTCTGACACCCATGCTGTTGCCCAACACCCATGCTCTAGCCCGACACATGTGCACTTGCCCGACACCTGTGCTCTCGCCAAACACCCATGCTCTCTCTCTATGCATCAGCGGCTCCCGGGCGACCTCCCAGCTCGTGGTGTAGAGCTTTGTGCTCCCCACATGTCAGTGTGTGGTGACCTGCTGCACACTAATATGCGACGGCCCATGGATGGTAGCAGAGGCCGTGGTGAAGCAGGTAGACCCCCAGGAAACCAGGCAGTCTGAGCATACGACCTGCGCTCAACAGGTCGTGTAGATCAATTGATGGGAGGGGGGGGCCAAATCCTCCCCTTCCTCTAGTAGCGCCTCCCCTCCCCCCATGAACGGGGGGCTGAGGGAGCAGACGCACCCCCCTAGGAGGACAACCAGTGCAGGGACATGGGGCACGCGAGGGGGTGGGTGCAGTGAGCGCATCTCCACATCCCCAGGCACATCCCTAATGTACTCACCCGGGGGGGCATCTTTAGCCCTCCCCGAGATGAGGAAATCCACAGCAGAGCCCATATTCCTGGACCCCCGTCTCATAACCTGGGTTGCAGAGCCCTGATCAGTGAGGCAAGACCACCTGCCACCTCCAACCGTTCCGATATGGTCAGGCATGATAGTCCCAGGCCACCATTCTCAAGCAGCCAAGAGGCATCCTTACCGAACCCTTCAGCGACTATGGCTGGCTTGTGCCAGCCCTGCTTGTCCAAGTTGTTGTCCATGGGCTCATCTTCATCGTTGGCTGAGTCGCCCCCCCAAGACAGGGTGATGGCAGGGGTAGAGGGGGTCGGGGAGGCAACAGATGTCCTCCTGGACTGGGGTTGAGTCGCTTGGGATGACGCAGAGGAGATCCTAGTGGCACGGGGGTTTTTTTTTTCTTTTGGCTCAACAATTTATATTGCGGGGCTCGATCGCAGTCCGCAGGAGTCTTACAAACAAAAGTAGCTATGCTACATCTACCTAAGCCTGCTAGCCCTCCATTTTGAATTTGCAAGTTGGTGGGGAAACTGCCGCCCCAACGTCACCCTTGCGAGTGGGGGGGGGAAAGCCACGGGATATCCACAGCATAGCCAACAAACAGACACACCGAGGCATAGTGGTCCCCATCCACTCGCTGCCAAAGCGGGGTAGAGTTGGTGTTAATTCACCGTAAACCCCCAGCCCAGCTGGCCGCATGTAAGGGGTCACTTCTAGTCTAGCTACACCCCCGGGGGTATTGTTTGGCTGGACCTTTACCTACAACAACTTTGCTTATGTAAGGGAGAACCTTTTACCTTGTCACCGCATTAGCGTAGTATTGCCTCCTATAAACTGGATCATACTCTGCTTGGTGCACGACGAGTCTAAGGCCTTCTCTTGAACAGGATTCCAACCTGTTACACTTTTTTGAGTACATCAGCTATACAAGCAATACCAGCTATACCAGCAACCAGTCACACTCCTTGCTTTACTCTCACTCTCACTCAACCAACCACACTCCTTCCACTCTCTTCCCATCTCCCTTCTGCTCTAGTCTCTTCTCTCCCTATCTTCCTATAGCCTGGGATTCCCAGCTATAGCCCTTTTCCCACACCCTCTCTGCCACCTCATCATCAACCTCACTCTGGTCTCCTGCTCTCTCCTGGACCTCCCCTGGCTCTAGGACTCTCATATACTCTTCCTAAGAGTGTTCTATACCCTCTCTCTGAGCTGGGGCCTTCTTTAGGCCACAGTATCACTGCCAGCTCATCAGTCAGCAGTTCTCATTGCTGTCTGTCCATAGCTGTTCCACTGCTTCAAGAGAGCTTTCTGAGCTATCTTCTAGCCTTCCTACCTTCACTATACCCTCTTCTGATACCTCCTTTGAGGTTAGGACTTGTGGTGAGCTAGAGCTTGAACTGCCAGCTCATCACACTACACCACCTGGCAACCACACTCTCTGGTCTCAACTCCCTATCTTCTCTTCTATACTGGACCCCTGTAGTTCCTGTCTACCCCCTGGTATACCCTGTTCTGGATCTACAGGCTCCCTTGCCCCAGTATCACTGCCAGGTCACAGCTCAACCAATACTTGATCTGGCCCAGTCTACTGTCTTTTTTGTCAAGATAGCTGTACTAGCTATCTTCTAGGGCCTGTAATGAGCCATGTCTTATGAATCTCTACCTTCGATTGCTAGGAAATCTCCTAGAACTCCCACTGCATGTAGATCTGAGGGGAATTATCATTCCCACCAGACTACAGCTTTAAATACAGTTTCTTATGTCTCAGGATCGTTTTCTAGCTCCCCTATGGCTAGGAAAGTTCCTGGTGACTTGTTAGTACCATCAAGGACTCAGGAAATGCCTCGAAAACGCGACACGTCGAGTGGCTGTGCTGCCACATCATCGCGCGTTATCGATGCGCACTCATTCAGAAAGCTGTCTAAAAGTTCTGAAATACTATCTTTGTGCTCTTGTAACTCTACGGAAGCATCTAATACCCTGTCTCTATCATTGAGGACTCAGCGAAAACGCTACGCGTCAAGTGGCTATGCAGCCACATTGTTACGAAACGACGACGCGCGTTTATCAAATAACTATCTGTTAGGGTCTGAAACCCTATCGTTACACTCTTCTACCCATAAGAAAGTGTCAGGGCTCACTGAGCCTGACAAATCTTATTCAAAACTCAATGAGGACCATTTCTGGAGGTCTTCGAATATTTATAACCATAGTGTCCGAAACCAGATGAGCGAAATCGCTCATATGGAAACATTGGCCTATCTTAGCTCGAGAAACATGGAAATTGATTCGTCTACAAACGAATATACTGCCATGTATCTAGAAACGCTGAGCACCATTATAGCTGCTCAGAGTCCTATGAATAAGTTCACGACTGTGGGATATTCTAGCCCACAGGACGGAACCACCTCGTATAAACGATATGGGGTACATAACAGTCCTATCGTAAACGAGATTGCCTACTATAACCCAATCCAACACTGTTGGATGTCTCGCAGTTCTAATGAGAAGCTATCACGATATGTAATGGGCCATGTCCATTATGAGCTTCGTAAAACGAGAGACTACATTGATTATCAGGGAATTCACAACCCTCGAATTCGATTCAAGGATTATCTCTGGATACCGTACTTTGACTCAGCGCAATCTTTGGATTGCTCTGACATCAATAGAACCCAGGACCCCATCTCGGTTCACAAAACTCCTTCGTCGTCAGATGACGAAGATGATTCCACTAAGGCCTGTCGAACCTTGCAAGAAGGTATTGAGGCTGAGACTCGGAATACATACGGCGCGACTAGTACGCAACGTAAATCAGAGTTAATTCGCAATGCGAATAAACCCATTCAAATGGACCTATATGATGAACTGATGGACACAGAGCGTAAAACGCTCGAGTCTGATACCATCCATCATCAAGAAGCCAATATCTGGGAGCTGTATGGAGTAAAATCCGAGACAGCTAAGCACAAACTCGTGAAAGCTGCCCATGCCTGCTTTCGAGACATGTTGCCCTCACTTCGCAGAAGACAAGCAGATGCAAAGATGTACATGGATGTGTACATAGCCATGCTCACATCATTGGCAGGATCCTATCGTGATCGAAAGGTGAAATCGCAGGGCGATTTACACCTAGAACCATTGACTCGAAGGTCAGCTGCTAGCTCAACAGCAGAAGCAGCTGCACCTAGTACAAAAGTACCCAGATCTCGAACAGGGCTAGTAGCTCCTGTCGAGATGAAGCAATCAGTTCCGCATGAACAAGTGGGGACTTGTGATCCCACTTGCTCTCGTAACTCTCCTGCAGAGGCAGAAGCCTTGTCTTCGAACAAGGGAGTCAGAACTTCTGATCCCACTCAAGCTCAAGACCCTTTTGCGGTGAATGACCTAACTCAGTCACGTCCATCAGAACCACGTCCACTGGACGTGATACCAATGAATGAGTCAAGATTGAGGCCTACGAGAAGCCTC
>QFEU01003185.1:0-13927 GCA_003316345.1 Tricholoma terreum
TTCGAAGGTGTTCGAAGTCGTTTCGGAGTCGCGAAAGTGGGATCGGAGACGTTCGCGTTCATTTGTATGGCGTGTGAGGGCTCCTATGTGTCGTTTGGAGTGGTTTTGGTGCTTAACCCGCCAAGTGGCCCTATCAACGCGTCCTGGTCAGTACTGAAGACCATTGCGATGTGATTGCAGTTGTCCGGAGAGTAAGGCACGTCCGCAACAACCTCAGCCTCAAACGACATACGTGATAAGGCGTCTGCCACTGAGTTGTCCTCGCCCTTCACGTATATGATCTTACAGTCGTATTGGGACATAAATTCCATCCAACGTGCTTGCCGTCTGCTGAGGTCACGCTGGGTATCGAAGTTTTCGAGGGTCTTATGATCAGTGTAAATAAAAAACGGCACACCAATGAGATCAGAGCGCCATTTCTGCAGTGAGCGAATGATCGCGAGCATTTCCTTTTCGTGAACAGGATAATCAAGCTCCGCACCTTTGAATGTCATAGAATCAAAGGCGACCGGTCAGGCCAACTCCCAATTCTCCCCGAAAGACAATACGGCACCAGACTGATAATCGCTCGCATCTGTGGTCACAAAGATTTTGTTTCCGGGCATTAGCTTGTGATCAATTGTTGTTAAACATTCACGGCCCATGACCGCCTTCTTGATAGCATCAAACGCAAGATCGTGTCGACTTGTCCAAGGCGGAAAAAGTTTGTTGCATTCCTTCGTCGTGAGTTCTGTGAGAACACGGGTACGCTCCGTAATATGGGGAAGGAAATGAGCAACGTAGCGGACAAGCCTGCAAAATTGTCGAACCTCTTTTGCGTTCTGAGGTCGTGGCCATTTCACGATACGGTCCGTTTTCTTGCTGTCAGCCTTTTGATTCCCCGCGCTGAGATATGGTGTCCGAGAAAATCAATTTCCGTTTGGAAGAGGTGTGTTTTTCTCGGGTTACAGTAAAGCTGAGCCTCTCGCAACGCGCCAAGGATCGTCAAGACATTCTTGCAGTGTTCGTCAAGGGTGTTGGACCAGATAACGATGTCATCCAAATAAATGTGACAGATCTTTCCGATCCAAGGCCTAAGTGCCGCTGTAACCCGTCGTTGGTGGATGGCTGGCGCGTTTTTCAAGCCCATCGGCATCACTGTCCACTCAAAAAGTCCGAATGGAGTAGACACGGCAGTAAGAGGGATATCAGATGGCTCCATCCGTGTCTGAAAAAAACTGTTTGTCATATCAATGGTTCCCCAAATCCGACCTTTGGCACAATCATTAAGAATATCGTCAATCTGAGGCAACGGATGAGAATCTGCGACGGTGTTCTTATTGAGTTGTCGATAGTCGTTAACCCAATGTGGGAGGACAGAAGGATTGGACTTAGGAATAATGAATGCAGGCGAAGTGTGGGGGGAGGAAGAAGGTTGGATCCGGCCCGCGTCCAAGTGTTGTTGAATAAGTGTTTGCCAAGCCTCCCGGAACTTGCGAGGGCAAGCATAAGTTCGAGTTTTAATTGTCTGTTCAGTGTTTTTAATTTTTATGCGCGCCGTCACATTTGTAGGTAACTTTTCCACATGAGGAAGAGGTTCAAAAACATCCTTGAATTTTCGTAGGAGGTTATCCTCCAGCCCCTTTGTCCTCTCTAGGAACGCAAGAACATCAACACGGTCCTTGATCATTCCGGCAACGTTCAAGGGTTTGATTTCTTCCGGTACACACTTGCCATTCCTCAATCGTTCTCGACAAACGTCGACCAGTTCAAGGAGCATCGACTCTTTCTCCTTTTTAATCAGACGTTTAGCCTTTTTCTCATTAACACTCTTTCTATTTGGTTTGCGAGGCAGTGGGTTCAAGATATCAAAGTTATTACGTTTATCACAGGCAGTACGGGCGGCAAGGTCTACCACGATGTGGTTGGCAGTCAGGAACGGCAGTCCAAGAAGTAATGGGACACAAAGATTCGGCGTAACGATAGCCCTAATGGTACAAGACAGCCAGGTCGAGTCAGGTGCAAACGGATTGATCTTCACATATTCATACAAGTGGCTGTCGGAGGAAGACGTGTTGTTGAGGGCGACGGAGATGGGAAGAGGCTTGTTCAGACGGAATCGACGTAAACCGAGTTCTTCAACGAGACCCACATCAATAAGCACCATGTGTGCTCCAGAGTCAAGCATACTGTTCACTATGACAGGTTCATTAGCACCAGGGCCAATAATAGAACACTGCCAGCAAAGATGTTGAACTGTAAACGGTGCGCTTACCTCGTCTTGGAGTGGTGTGCACCACTCCAGGTGATCACGTGACTTCATTGGTAGAACAGTAGCCAGTCACATGTATCCAGTCCAGTCATAGCTATACCATCCCACTTGCGCATTCTGGGAAGGAGACCTTGGCACGTCTCCATCTTGGTGATGAGAGTGCTCTTCGCACTTTAACATGCTACTAGCTGCTTTTCTCGGGCTTTTCTCGGCTTTTCTCAGGCTTTTTTCATCTATCTCGAGCTTCTGTCTACTTTTGGTAGTTCTGTCACCAAAAATCCGTCTACCGTCCACCGTAAAACCGCCACTGCCACCGTTCTATTGATATCTGCTGCGCCGTACAACCGAACGACTGAAACACCACTTGATTACCCGATCCAGCCATGCCTGGACCTGGAAACAAGTCAAAAACCTCGAGAAAGAAGCTCATTGCTTCTAGCACAGCCGCTGCCATGGCATCTACAGACAAAATTACAGCAACACCCTGCATCCGCTCAACCACCACCACATTTCCCGCGAATACACCGGCTGCATCATCGGCTAATGGGAATACGGCTGCCAGTGAATCGCTTTCATGCAACACAGCCACATCATCAACTAACAATGCAACTACCGAATCGGCATATTGATCTAACTACACAGACAACAAAGTGAAAGCACTTGTCGATGAAGCTCACCTGCAAGGATGGCGAGAAGGGAAGGAAGAAGGATACCTAGCAGGGAAGAAGAGAGGGCTCGGGGAAGGGCTCAAGAGGACCAACGAGGCGCGACTACAAGGCATAGATGACGGAACACAACTAGGGGAGTTCGAAGAACACGGGAGGTGGCTCGCGGAAGGACACGGACCCGGCCTATGTAGCAAAACGGACGATGAGAGAAGGAAAGGACACGAGGAAGGTCTGGAGGAAGGAGAGACGACAGGAAAAAAGAAGGAGAAGGAGGTCTGGGCGACGCACCATGGAGAAGGCTGGTGCATCTCAATCCAGGAACACACGCGCGCACTGTGGCGAGGCGTCCTCCTCGATGATGCTGAAATCCAGACCGACCCCGAATTGACCACCTGGAGTGATGCTAACACCCAGGTAGCCCCCAGGACCGACGAGGCAGGCACCCAGACAGAGAACGACCCCCTAGCCCCCACGACCCTCGTCACCACCCCTCCCATCCCTGTGAATGTAGCCACGTCACTGCTGACGATGCCTGCACAGCCGCCATCAACAACGCCGATGCCGTTGACAACAGCCACAACAACCTTTCCACCACCGTCAAAAAGGCCCCCAGCCCCTCGAAAACGACGGCAAACGCTGCCGAGTCGACCTACAGCCCCCCTGCAGACTCTTCAGCCCCTCGTCTCACTTCCAGAACCGCCTACTGCCACCACCACGTCACCGTCAACAACGGCAACAACACCTGAAGCAAACGGCCAAAAAACGACAACTTGGGCGACGTCGAGGACCCAAACGGATACCACCACCTTGGAGACAGCTACCCAGGCAAGCAACCGCCCATGACGACGGTCTAAAGCCCAGCAGACGGAGTTACATGAGGACGTGCAGACGCGTTCATTGGAACGCGTCGTTTGCTCGACGGAACGACCCTGCTCCCCCCGGAACTCCAAACGATGGTCCAGGAGCCCTCTCACACCATCCAGCTCGCCCCAGCTCGTTCCCCTGTTCCCCGTTCCATGCCCCGAACCACCCTCGTTGACTGCCACGTCAGAGACGGCACCGCCAGCACTGCCCACCCCAACGCTCCCAGAACGGTGATCTACGAGCCCGGGGAAACATCTAACGTGCACAGACGAACCTAACACCAGCCCCACGGCATCCTGCTCCCCCCAGCTTGCCCCGTTAACCCCCGTTCTGCATCTCGAGTCACCGAACGTGACTGCCACATCACCGTCGACAACGGCGACATTACCTGCTGCAACCAGCCCCAAAACGACAACCTGGGCCTCGTCTAGCACCAAAACAGCTACGTACACCGGGGACACGGCTGGTCAGGCCATAAACGACGTACAAGAACCGTTTGCGGCCCAGACAACAACGTTACGCGAGGATGAGAAGACGTGTTCATCGAAACATGTCGTTCCCTCGACAGAACGACCCCGTCTGCCCCAGGACTCTCGACGACGAACTAAGAGCCCCCCCAGACGACCTAGCTCCCCCCAGCTCGTCTCTAAGACCCCCGTTCCACATCTTGAACCACCCCGTTCCGCTGCCACGTCACCGTCAACGTATTCGATGATGACAATTAAGTCCCCTGCTCTGCCCGACCCAGGACCACCACCGGCAGCTCCAGAACGACAATGTACACAGCCAGACCCAGCAAAACACCCCCGAAACACATCCCAAACACCCAGCTCGCCCCAGAAACCCCAGCAACGACCTGTTTCACCACCTTCCGCACATTTTGACTGGGCTGACGACGCTGCGTCGTTACCCATTGCTCCCAACAACCTGCCGCGAGACATCTCGGGTCTGAAGACAGGCCATCCACAGCCGTTTGGGACCCTACGACGACGGACAAGACGACGACGAGCCCCCCTGCAAGTTTTTTCATCTCGAAATTTTTTTTGTTCAGCCTTGCCATCTCATATTTCATCTCAACCGTTCATCACCCGCTGTCATCCCGCCGGTATAGGACCAGGAAGACCCATCATTACTATTCCTGTTGGAGTAGCACCTGTGCCTGCTGCTTCTGTTCTGAAACTCGACTGGAATCTAGACCCCCGCCTTTCTGACTTGAGTAGGGTTCTTAGGGCATTGGGATGGGCTCCCCCTTGTTGAGTTTTATTTTATTTCATTTTTTATCTCCACCATAGAATTTTCTGGCTATGAAATCTTTAGTTTTTTTTATTGTTCACATATTTTTTTCCGGTTGTTTCTCTGCTGGGCAACGAGGATGTCGCCATTTGGGACATGGGTGGATGGAGTGGTGTGCACCACTCCAGGTGATCACGTGACTTCATTGGTAGAACAGTAGCCAGTCACATGTATCCAGTCCAGTCATAGCTATACCATCCCACTTGCGCATTCTGGGAAGGAGACCTTGGCACGTCTCCAGTCTTCAGAGTCCGATCCATTGCCGATAATGCCCGAAGGCATGACGGCACCGATGACAGGGGACTCAAAGCTATCGTTGCTGATATTAGCGGCGGATGAAGAGGAGACGGCACCGATCAGTTTAGCAGCAGCATTGTTGTTTTGGGCGCGTTTGTGGCCTAGCAGGATACTATCTGTGAGTTCTTTATACGTGCGAGGGTCGGGAAAATCGTTGGGACAGGTGTTGGCGCAATGTTCAACGTATCCCCGTCTACATTTTGTGCAACCCTGATGTTTGTTGAGAAGAGAACGTTCATTGGGCGTGAGTGCAGGAGTACGGTTGCGAGGTGCAGTAGAAGCAGACAATGAGCCCGTGGCATTAGGCTTAGAGGACGATGCAGTATTGTAGGTACGAGAGTGTTGCGATAGTGCCTGTCGCTTCTGTGGCCGTTGTAACTCTTCTGCCACCTCCAGATATCGCTTCGTGTCTTGTGCACGCTCGTCAGCGAGCTTACGAAGTTCGTTCTTCCAACGCATAAATCTTGCTTCGGGAGTCTTCACGTTTTCATCGTCTACAGCGGCCTCGACAAGGTCCTTTACATTACGGTTTTTAGCATGCATGCGGAGGTCGAGGTCGAGAAGGCTCTCGAGCTGTATGCGCAGCACGTCATCGCTGAAATGATGGTCACTGCCTCGAAGTGCGAAATTAATATGGCATACGTCGTTTAGCCAGTTTGAGAAGGTGTCGCTGGATTTGAGACGGGCGTTGCAAATCTGTGTGTGGTAATCGTCTTCCCACCCTTCTGGAAGGAATTCCTTACGCAGAAGCTTCATAAAATCGGCGAGTGAGAGTGTGGAAAGGCATGTACGACGGGTAGCAATCCAGTCTCGGATGCGCATATCTTTCAATCCAGGGAGTACAGCACCGACATACTCAGCAGGTTCAAGCTTCCTGTTGGCTGTGAAGAAGTCTTCGTAGGCCATCTCCCACATTCGGAGGACAACAGGAGTAATTTCGCCAGCGGAGAGTATGGGGATGCGTTTAGGTTCGGTATGCAGGCATTCGGCGGGAGTGTTAACAGACATGGTATGCACAGATGCAGTACGGTGGTACAGTGGTTCAGCAATAGACAAATCGTCAGAGTCTGAAGAAGACTCAGTGTTTGGAGTCGGCGATGACGACGGTTCAGTGGGAGAGATGGGTGTATGCATGTCAAGAGTCGTGATAACATTTTCAGACGGTGTGGGGAGTTCACCTGGGGGTAGATGAGGTGAAGAGTCGGTGCTCGGCGTCAGCGGCGGTAACGATGGCAAGGACGTGGTCGAAAATCCCGGTTGCTGTTCGGCTGAGGGCACCCGACCTCGACGATGGGAAGAACGCAGGTTGGGCAAAGGGACAGACGAGAGATGAAAAGCGGCAGGTAGACGTACGGGACGGCAGGTATGGTTTTACGGCGGGGGGGGGAAACTACGTTGAGCGTTGTTAAAAAAAAAGTGTAAGCTCACGCTGTATGCACAAGCTCCACTGATCCGGGTGTTAGGGGAGGAGCCTGAGACGAGGGGACGAGACAGTAACAGGCTCAAGTAGTAGATTGTAAAGCTAGCTCAAGGTACAGTAGGTGGTGGTAGTGGTCTAAGGATGATGATTGAGTAAGGATGGACGGCGAGGATGAGTCCGAGGCTGATGATCAATAACAACAAACATGTACCATCCTTACAGTGGATCCTCCACTAGATGGGCCTCCAGATGCCACCTCCCCTCTTCTGCCGTCATCCTTGTCCCCTTCTCATTCGTTCTGTCATCATGTTTGTCTGTAACCCCACCAGGGTGTGGGGTGCGCATTTCCGGTGCTGTGGGCCTCATTTTTCTCCTAAAAATAAAGTAATGGTTTAGTTAGTATAATACAACATGAATAGAAGAAGAAAAAAAACTTACTATAGCCCAAACAATGATTCATGTTGTTTGGGCCGCATTGTGCATGAGGTGGCTCATTTGTGGTTGTTGGTGTGGTGTTTGTTGTTGTGGGAGTTGGCATTGATGGCATTGGGGTCATGGGAAGATGGAGGAGAGAGGGAGGGGCATTGTCATGGTTGATGGTGGTGGTGTGGGGAAGAGTGATGTGCTGGCGGTGACATGGCTGTGTGCTTTGTCATACACAGCCACGCAATTGGTATGTAACATTGAGGGGTTACTTACCTCTAATGGTCCGTTAGTGTAGTGGTTATATGGTTGTGCTATGTTGAGGTGATAACCCAAAGTGCATGTGTTCAAACCATGCACATGTCAATTTATTTTTGTTAATTAATTGAGAGCTCAGACAGTCCAAGGACAGTCTGAGTATATCCTCTATTATCACATGACCTGTTAGGACATGTCTGTGTGGAATCCTTGCTAGGAATTCCTAGTCTGAGTTAGTCTGCACGGACAACACTAGGACAAAACTCAGACAAGACTCAGACTAGGAATGAAAATTTGGCAGCACCTTCTGCCAAAAAAATTCCTAGTAAAGTCTGAGCGGATAGCTAGGAGTCCGTGCAGACTGCTTGGATTCCGTGTAGAGTCTGTGTGGAATAGGTGGGGGAGTGTAAAGAGCTCATGCTGTTCATGACACTAACAGCATATACTGCACCCAATGGTCAGATGGTTTTTGACACATGAGTGGCCATTTTTCCAACTGCCAATGCACTGCTGATCCTGATCCCGATACAGGCATGAAAATGTTGCCTCTCTGACGGCCACCCCTGCATGATCATTTCTGGACACATATTATGATCAGATCAAGGAGCTGAAGCATAGCTTCATGAGCTATGTCAAATCTCTGCATGCATCAGACCTTGGCTCAAGGTCAGAAAACCAATGTGATGTAACACCGACCCGACTCCCAGTGATTAACGATGGGTTCCCCATTCTGCCCACACCATGGAAAGAATCAGAATATAAGAAAAAAGAGCTGGAGGAATGGTTCATGTTGTATGTTGGACAGCATTATAGTATGTTGATTATGCTATCCCCCAAGCCATGACTTATCTACATGCAGAACGGTCACAGTTGCCATATCCCATTCAAGGCAATTGCAGATCAAACATCTTTATTCATCATCAGCCCTGAATATCTCCCTTCTGGGTTCAAATTGAGGGACCCACACAACATGCACAAAAGTGTTATTGAAGACTTCTTTGATCATATTCTGCAGCAGCAAACAGCACAGGGCCCTGAAAGAGCATTCAGGTTCAAAGCAATCAAAGCCAGTGATGGCAGTGCATCTCCAGCCCATTATCCTACTGATGTAAATAACCCTGCACCTTCACGATGCAGCTCCAAGCACAGTGGCTGAAGGAATGCCAATGCTGTGCCTGATGCCATTCCTGATTCATCTGCTGCTCCCAACCTGGATGCCACTGCTGCTGCTGAGGCTCATGCAGTGCCTCCTCCAAAGCCAAGTGCACAATTGAAACACCAAGCAGGAACAGGAAGAAACAAGGCAAAGCAACCTGGCCAAAGATCAACAGCAGCAGCAGCAGCAGCACAGCCACCCAACTCCTCGCAACTAACAGATACAACTGAGTTGAACTACGTACAAGTCAATCAAATAATGATGAACATACTCTGCACAGCAGGTATCACTCAACCACAGCCAATTGATGGTCCAGCTGATGGTGTGCCTGAGTATTTCATTGCTCAACATATGTACGCAAGATACATCACACATGTGGGTGGCAATGAGAATGTGACAAACACCTCATGCCCCATTGATCCATCACTCTTGGACAGCACTGCACCTGAAGTGATAGCCCAACATCCCAACCCACTCCCACATGTCAGGAGACATCCAGCGAAGGGTTCCATGGCCACATCCTTACTGGCAGTGGGAACAGCACCAACAGCAGTGGCAACACCAGAAACAGCAGCAGCAACACCAGGAACAGCAGCAGCAACACCAGGAACAGCAGCAACAACACCAACAGCAGCAGCAGCAGCAGCATGCAGACATCACATTGCACTGGATGAGTGTCAGCAAATGACCCTGCCATCCTCTCAAACTGCCCAGCTGCCACACATATTGGTTTCAATGCCAATAACCTAATCAGCAGCTCAATGTCCCCAACAGACTGCTGATGACCTTGCATAAAGTAATGCAAAAAAATATAAAAATATATACATGTTTTTATCTATACAAAAATGAAAGCCTGAGATCTGCCTAATCTTGTCTTCCTTGCTTGGCCTTGGATCTATCCTCAGAGGTTCCCACTCTCTTCTTTGGGTTTGGCTGAGGCATGGTACTTCTTGAATGCAAGCCTGATGGATTAGGTGACAAAAGCCATGGAGAGCAGCGTAACTGAGGAGGAGGAGGAGAGGGTTGTGGTAAGATAGAGGGGGATGGTTGGGGTGAGGGATCAGTCATGGTTGGCAGTCAGAGAGACAAATTGCTGGTTGCTGCCGATGCTGGCATGACAGCATTGGCAGTGGGGGGTGATGATGATATGAGGAGGAGAGGAAGCATGGGCAGAGGAGACATTGCATGGTCAGCCTTTTCTTGCGAGTCTTGAGGTGTTGCAAGAATGACATGGATCACTGGCCTGCCTGCCGCTGCCACTGCTGATCCCATGCCCACTGCCTCTGCCATTCCTGCTGCCCCTGCTGGTCCCAGTCCCGTGCCCGCTGCCTCTCCAGCTGCTGGTGTCTCCCCCTCTGCCAATGCTGCTCCCACTGCCAATCCTGATCCTGCTGCTGATCCCAACACTGATCCTGTCAGCCTTCCCAAGGTTCCAGGGGCATCCAATGCCAATGTCTGTTCATCCACAGAAGATCATGGCCAAAATTCAGGGGGTGCTGACACCGACACAATGGGCAAGGTGATTTGTTCATCAGCATTGGACCACTCTCCATTGGACTCCACTCCCTCAATGATGCCCATGTTTTGTCTCCAGCTTGGTCCCCCTCAGATGTACTCCACTTGATGGTAGCCAGCCCCGTTGTACAAGGCAATGGGTTGTGCACCATTCTGCAACCCAAGGTAGCCTTCGAGTTTGTCCACCCTGGATGAGAGCAACCTCAGAGTGGCTCACATCTCTGACATCTGGGCAAATGGCTGGGACAGCATGTCTTCTACCCACATTGTTTGGCCGTACAATGTCTGCTCCAGTTCTTGCAGATGGGCAGTGAGTCAGTCAATGTCAGGAACAGCAGTGGAGGTGGCAGGAACAGGGGTGGGGGGAGGGATGGCAGCAGTAGCAGCAGGCTCAGGATCACCCATCTCAACATCCCCATCTGTTGCTATAAGTAGATGTATTAGAGGTTCAAGGTATTATGAATGGGTAAGACTCACCCTTGGATTTGCCCTTTTCGGCTCGGGTGAAGCACCTGGCCAATGATGTCTTCTTCTCTTGACTGGCAGATGCCTTCTTCACTTTTCTTGCTGCTGGGACCCTTCCCCTCCTTGATCTGGCCACCTCACCCACATCCCCTGTTATGCAGCAAACCTTTGCCTTACCACAGGTGTAACATGTGTGTATCCCATTCACCTGCTTGTAGCAATCATGCCCAAGCTGGACACATCGCGAGCAAGGCATCATTCTCTGACTGCTGCACTGGGGTGGTCCTTGAGGCATCGGGGCATGGGTCACTGTCTTTCTGTGTGTCCTCTTCTCCTCCATCGCTGCATTGGCATCACTGTCCATGTCCATCACCTCTGTTTCATCTTCCTCATCATTCTCCTCCTCAGACCCACTGCTGCTCATCTCACCCACACATACCTTGTGACCTCTCAATTCCAAAAGGGCAGGTGGTTGTTTAGGCAGAGGTCCCACTGCTGTGATTCTTCTTCTTGCCACAGGTGCCATGCCCACTGCTGTTGCTGTTGCTGTTGCCATCCTTGGCTTTCCTTCCTCCACTGCTGCCAATGTCAAGCCCGATGCCGACCTTAAACGACTAGCTGCTGCTGACATTGCCTGCTGCCACTGCCGAGGCCTTACCTACTGCTGCTGCTGAAGACTTGCCTGCTCCCACTGCCGAGGCCTTTCCTGCTGCTGCTCCCAAGGCCTTGCCTGCTGCTGCTCCCAAGGCCTTGCCTGCTGCTGCTCCCAAGGCCTTGCCTGCTGCCACTGCTGAAGCCTTGCCTGCTTGTGAAGTTGTACCAATGGCCACTGCTGGTTGCCAGTGAGTGGGTGTAGACACTGGAGCCTGGGCCCCTGCCGACCTTGAGGCGACTGCTGTTGCCACTTGTGATGAACCTGCTGTTGCCGCCCTCTCATCAAACGCCTGCAACGCCCTCCTCTGACCATCCACAAACTCTTCATCCCCAGTCTTCTCTGAATTTCCCCATGCCACAACAAAACCCCATAAGAATGTTTTGGCATGAAAGATTCTTTGCACATCCTCTGTGAGTATCTCCCTTTGCCAAGTAAATAGTTTTTTCTACATCATGTGAGTGTGGTCCCTAGAACATGCCAATGCCTTACCAGTGCCCATTTTTGTTCCTTCATCATGGCCTTGATGCTTCCAGTGGTGAGCCCGGCCCAGATTGCATTTTCAATCCCCCTGATTTCCTCAAGCACTTGCTGTGGTGTAACATTCATGTTCAGCAGTGGGACAGGGACAGCAGTTGACGGATTGTCGATGTGAATGCGAAAAGATCAAAATCAACGATCATGTTATCAATCAACAGATGCCACAGGATTGAATAAATATAGACAAATAACAATGTCATAGTACTGATTCAACAATCATATTACTGATTGATTAAACACTGTGTTATCTCAATTTTCTCAGTGTTAAGTACACCCATCCATGCACAATGAACACTCAGCGGCAAAGACAGGCAGATGGCATTTCTGATGGATTTGTCCAGATCACAAGTGATGATGGCCAGCATTATATAGTGCCCCCTTTTATGATTTTGGCTACCCATTAGGCAATGGAAGCATACCACCAGAAGCTTCAGTTCAATGTGCACAATGCTGACTGTGGTATAAGTTTTTATTTCAATGTACTGGACGGTGCCATTTTTCATGGCCACTGCTGTGTCTTCCTGCTGCTGCTGTGTCTTTCTGCCACTGCCATTTCTGGTGGCCGCTGCCATGTCTGGCTGCTGCTGTTTCTGGTGGCCGCTGCTGTTTCTGGCTGCTGCCATGTCTGCCATGTCTTTTGGCCAACTCTCTCTATACCCCTACTTACTCATCATCCATTTTCAGTCTGGAAACATGATGAATCAACTATATTTCATGGTTGCCCAAGACCAGCTTATGCTCCCTGCCAATCCAGTAAGTTGCCACCATCCTCAGTTTCTGTGGCCATATTAGTTCATCCCCTTGTAGAACTTGACAGACAGGGAGTCATGCTGAAGTGAAGGCCCTTCAGAACCAGCTTGGCACATTATACAAGGATGCCAGCCATCATCTTTATATGGCCAAGGTTGAGAAGCTAGAACAACAAGACATCACATTGAAGACATATGCAACTTTGAAGGAAAAATGGAGCGCAATTTGATATCATTTGAAAGCAGATTTGCAGAAATTCAAATCAGACCATCCCAGGAGACCAACGACACCATTGCCAATTCCCCTGCTAATTATGAGTGATGTAACACAATGGATCTTTGTAGCCAGTACAGATTAGCTAGGTTATCTTTGCATATTTATTCTGTTTGCATGTGCCATTGCCGCTGCCATTGCTGTTGCTGATATTTGCATCTCATGCCACTTCATACATTAGTACTGTACCATTCTGGGTTGTTGTAAAGAGAGATTGATTACTGTAGTAGTTTATATATAGAGCCCTGCCAATGCCCTGATGCTGATGCCATGCCTGATGCAACTGCCAATGCCATTCCTGATGCAACTGCCACTGCCATTCCTGATGCAACTGCCACTGCTGTTCCTGATGCAACTGCCAATACAACTACTACTGCCTGCATCACACTGCCGCTGCCATTGCCACTGCTGATGCTGTCGTCCATGTCAATGCCAATCCCAATGTCACACAGATTCCTTTACAATATATATATAGCGACTTTGTGATGCCCTGATGCTGATGCCGTTCCCACCTCTGAATGCAACTGCCAATGCCTGCATCTGATGCCAATTCATAGGATCATTATGCTACAATGGTCAGTGGGGTTACTTACTTACTGTTATAGTACATACATATACATACATGAAGACTTTGACAGCATCCACAGAACCCACATCACTCGCTACAATGTATGTGTTCGATAGACCGTATCATTCGGTACAGTGTAGCTTACCTATGTGTTATGACAGCAGTACAATTAAAGTTACTCTAGTCATGACAAATAGTAATATCAAAATGTATTTGGCCATATCATTCTCAGTTCTTAACCAATTTTTGATGAACCAGGGAAATTGAAGAGATTATGTGTGTAAATCCTGTGGTATAACTCACACGAAGCTTCAACATCGTAACGAGCAGATTTCCACACTTGCCCCGTGACATGAACAGTCACCACGTGAGCTGGATCAAAACCGATCTTCGCGTCGGTTCAACGTCGCCTGCAACGACGAGCACCGCACCATGTCCATCATCCACGTCATCCCCGCTCCCTCTACTAGTCGTCCTAGACAACCAGCTCTACATACAGCAGGTCTCTCTACTCGTTCTCAGCCTCCCCGACGC
>QFEU01003188.1:0-22983 GCA_003316345.1 Tricholoma terreum
TCCAATAGAGAAAGACAGTCTGTCTTTCCATTCCAAGGCTTGGAATGCTCATGCAAGATTATAAGGCTCAGTAAGCCTTGGGGACCCTTATCTTCCCATCCCAGGGTGGGGGGGTGGCCTTTAAAGGCATTACAAAGGTTGGTGGGTGCCCTTTAGAGGTCTTCAAAGGTAGAAGAAGCCTTGAGCTCCCTTTAAATCTCAAGCCCAGATCATAATGCAACAATATATTATAGTGGTGCATAGCCCAAGTCCTCTATGGTAATGATATCCTCTTCGTTGTCACCTTCACTATCCTCCTCATCAGGCTCGCCATCCTCCTCCTCACCATACTCACTACTCGATTCATGCTCTAATCCTTGCATCTCATCATCCTGCTCGCTCTCATGAGGTTCCTCATCAGGGAAGCCTGAAATATCACCGCCATTGTCCACTGACCCAAAAACTACCTTGACCTCATCCCGGAACACCTTCGTTGCATTGTGTGTAGCCTTGTGTCCAGTGCCAAGTCCACAAAATTGCATAAACATGTCCCGATTGACAAACCTGAACAGATACATCATTGATCCAGATGCTAAATATCAGATGAACCACTCACATATTTACAAAATACCTCATAATCTTCATCACTTTCATCCTCACGTCAAGCAATTGATGTAGAAAGAAGCCGTGATGTTATTCCGAGATGAAAAGTGGGGATAAGGTGGACAGCACAAATGACATCTTGGGGGTCAATGTATCCGAATGCGTCTGGGTCTTCGTTACAGTCTAAGAATCCAACTTGATAGAGTCGCCAAGCCTTGAAACCTGAGTGTGCAGATGTATCAAGACCGTACCAACGAACCCAGAGAAAGTCCATCTGCTTATATGCAGTGTTGGTGCCGACACGAGTCACCATGGCATGAAAGATGCCAACGACTCGTGCATACCAGTATGGGTGTTGATTCTCTGCATCTTCCTCGTGGTTTGCAAGCACCATGATATCCAAGTGTGTACGAGTGTTGACCGTATCTTGATCGCGACGACAATCATATGTTGTAAAGTTGATACGAAGTGTTTTGTGACAGAAAATTCGATTGTTATGGATAAGGAGTTGTCGACAATCTTGATTGGTGAAAGATGCCTCTGGGGTTCCCATGATTCACCCAAGCAGATGATCTTTCAATGCAGGAAGGAAATTCTGGATGAAAAAAATTATTCGCATCTATGTGATTGTGGAGAACACAAACTTATGGCAACTGACTGATCCCTGTTATTCTCGGTAAGCCAGCGTGTGATGTTGAAATGAACCTTGCATGAATTGGAGATGTGATAATGTTTGGCAGGATTGGAATGGGGGAGTTTCTTGTCTTCATCACCTCAGAGGGTCGCTGAGGCACCCGTAGTCCCCATGCGATTCTTCATCGCTTGAAATCTTGCAGTCTGTTGTTCATGCTGGGATATCTGGCATTGAAAGACTCTACGATTTGTTTGAGCATAAAACCGCTTGACGTGACGGTGTTCGAGTTCACCCTGTAAATTTGTGAAAAAGTTTGGACAACCTAGACCGAATCACATACTGTTTGCATAGAGTATGAGTCAGTTGTACCGAAGCGCCGTATCTAGTTAATATAATGTCTGAGAGCATGGACCTTGTATGTATTCAGGTTAAAATGTCGTTTAGTTCGCTTTTGTGCAGGGGTTTGTTTGATATCTTGTCCAGACTTCCCCTTTGACACTTTCGCAGCAGTGCGACGGGTTCGCTTTGCGGACTCTGCTGGAGTTTCTTGAGTTGCATGCTCTGGACAAACGTGGTTGGTGAAACGTCAAATAAGTTGTCCCAAGCTCTTTGTAGCACCACCAAAAAAGGATACCGAGGATGTCGCATGCATACAAAGCTTCGCGAGAGCATGCCAAGTTGCAAGAATGAATAAAAGGTCCAAGATGGTCTTCTCACATGGATTTGGAAAAAGTGTGATAAAACACGCCATTGCACACTAGAATACAATAATGATTAGTTGATGTAAACGAACAAACATCATATAATTGACCTGCAGGAGATCTTCAAAGTCCCGTGCTGCCATCTTTTTCATTGCCGAGACATCAGAACTAAACTTGCAAATGTGGAGGTAGACGAACGAGGAACGAGTGCAGTGTAGCGACGTTTTGCGCAGTAGAACAATGAACGTGTCGTGACCATGTGACTCTGAGTTTCTTTTCTCTTTCTCTCATCAACGCACGCAGAATCTCGCTCCCCTCTCCACTCGTTCTCTTCGCGCCAATTGTTACGTTCTCTCTAGTCATTCTTTTCGTCTCTCTAGTCATTCTTTTCACACGCCAGTCAATATGAGAGGACAGAGAACAAGGGGGGCGAGGCGATCAACACGTCCCAGGGCAGCAGCTGAAGGATCTGACAGTGGACATGGGTCCGGATCG
Organism: Tricholoma terreum; assembly: GCA_003316345.1. NCBI lineage: Eukaryota > Fungi > Basidiomycota > Agaricomycetes > Agaricales > Tricholomataceae > Tricholoma > Tricholoma terreum. The sequence goes on from QFEU01003188.1 coordinate 2,413, forward strand.
CTCACAGATGCCTTCGTAGCAGAGGAAGAGAGATGCCCAAGGACGGGGACGAACTGGCGGGTTGAGGCTCCACAGGCGATAGAACAAATGGAGGTACGACGGTCATCACGCGTGGCTTCCTTGACGAGACCTATGCAGGCAACCACATCAAATATGACTCTTGTCGAAGCGCCGCCTGGTGGAAAACGCGCGGCGGGCTACGCATATCAGGTACTTCCACCTGTAGTCGAGGAAATCACGGGATCATCTGGGCATGTTGGTGGGCCAACGGGTTCGTCTGGGAACGCTGATGGCTTTCGGGACATCGGTACACCCCAGGTGAATCCAGAGGCTCACAACGACATTCCAACAGGCCGGAAGCGTGCAGCGACGAGCGCTGCACCAGGTACCCCACGTAGAGGATGCAACCCCATGCATCGCGCATCTGCGACGGATTTCTCCCCCACGCATTTTGTCGAGCCTCAAAGCGATGTGCCCATCCCACAAGAAGGGACACGGGATGCCCACCACGACCTGGCCTCGCCAATGAGAACCACACCTGCACGTTCAGGGATGCAGATGTTGACTCCGATCTCGCTGAACCCTCTACTCCAGACTCGGAGGAACAACAGTACCATCACTCATACACCCTCGCCAACGAGCTCTCAGTCGCGCAGACATCGTATGAGCAATGCAAATGCAGCATGGGCTGTTGCGGATGGCCTGATCCCAATGCCTGAAGGATCTGCGGCACCGGGCTACGTGCCAGCGATAGTAGGAGGGATATCGTTCGAGGTCTGTACACCGAGTTCACAGAGACAGAGCATGCGAGGCTCGAACATAGGCAGAAGGCTGTTCTCAGAATACACACGGACAGAGCAATCAGAGGAGCGTGGCCCACATGCTGCTGCAGTGATGCACATACAGTTTGGCCAGCAGACAGCCTCGCAAGCACGTGCATGTGTAAGTACTACGGGCCTGCAGACAGCCACGCAAGTACATGCTCGTGTAGATGCTACCGGCCAGCAGACAGCCTCACAGATGTGCACTCATGTCAGTCATTGTGACTATATCATGTTCATACATATTGACACGCATACAGTCATGGATACATGGAAGCAGCACTCCGCAGGATTGGACTGGGGCATATGCGCTCAGGCCAGCAGATACCCACTTCCATGGTGTTCGTAACATACCCGAAACATTTCTGTGTTGTATTAACATGCATATAGCCAGGTTCTCGGGCCCATCTGCCTGCTGGGCAACCTCACATTCAGCGTACACCCAGTCCCGCCAATACGGCATCTTCCTCACAGTACTCTTGGCACCAACCAAGGGACCAACAACAGGATATGCAGGGTCACGGCTACACTGCAACAACATGTCGGAGGCCAGATACTGGTACCTTGGCGACGGCTACAACAGCGATGGGCCCCACAGTGGCAACCAACGAAAGGGCATTACGCCCAACTACGGAGTACTTTTCCAAGGTTATGACGAATACCACGAGCGAGCTGCCAGTTGCGGTGATTAAGGAGCTGAAGGGCGGCTTCAAGAACTACATCCCATTGTCGCTATGCACTCACAAGGCCTGCTCAAACGCGACATGATCCACCGACACATTTGACACTGAGATTGGGATGAATGACAGGGGCGAAATCAGGTTGAAGCAGAAGACTATGACAGCAGCGAAGGATCTTTACCTGTCGACGGACGACTTCACAGAGATCCGCGAGAACTTCACCCGTGGCATGCAGAAACACCTCATCATGGGCGATGATGTCAAGCCGTGCGTGCCCCGAGCCTTAGCCTGCATGCATATGTTCCGAGAATTTTTCAGCGTCATCACAGCTAGGCCGGATTACACACAGGACTGGCCAGCGTACAGGGGCTACATCATCAAGTCCTACACTTCATGGATCGGGAGGAGGGATGATTCATTTGGCCTGATTTTCAATGAGCGACTGTTTTACAAGTATAAGATGAAGAACCTGCTGCCGACGGTACTGGAACAGCTACAACAACCAGCTCCAGGTCCATCCTCCTTCCCAAACTTCAGATCAAACAACTTCGGTGGGAACAGTTTCTCAGGGGCACGAGGTCGAGGACGTGGCTCACAGAGCTGGGGCACATCCAACCCCAATCGTGGAGGATACCAACCGGCAAACTTTCCCTCTTCCTTTCGGCCCTACCAAGCACAAACAACCTTCAGATGCTACCTCTGTGGAGAACCACACTCGCACAGAGATCACCAGGGAAATGCGAAGCGACTTGTCACCAATGAGCAGGGAAAGTGGATCGACAGACTCCTCGGAAACAAGGTCGTGTGCATCGCGTTCAACATTGGCTCCTCTGGTTGTCAACGAGGTCTTACCTGCACCTACAGCCACTCCTGTTCCTTCTGCGGAGATCTCTCCCACGGATCCGCGAGATGCACCGCCTGACATCATATTCCCTATAGTAACCAAGCTCAAAGCCGAGGCTTGGGAAATCGCTCTATGGGATGTGGGCATCCTGGACGAATTCAACAACATTCCGGTGGGCCTCAGGCAAGGCTTTCTCTGTGGTTTAGAAAAATTTTCGCTTTCCTGCACGTCTGTTCCCCAGAATCATTACACATCGCAAGAAGACGAAGAGTTTGTTGTTAAGAAATATGCTGAAGAAATTGCAGTTGGTAGACTATCGCATGGTTACGACCCAGATGAACTTTTCTCACTGATTGGACACTTTCGCACTGCCCCTCTCGCGGTTATGGATCAAGGCGGCAGCAAACGCCGCATTATTGTAAACCACTCGTATCCAAAGAATAAGAATTGCATTGACCTGGAAACTTTGCCTCGCGATGCAACACAGAATTATATTATCAACCCTACAAAGACTTCTATCAACACAATCATAGACTCAAAAAAGTTCCAATGCGCCTGGGGATCATTCTCAGAGTGCTTCCTGTTGGTGGCTGATGCACCTGAGGGAACGCAAGCAGCAGTATTTGACGTCGACTCTGCATTTCGTAACATCCCACTTCACCCATCCGCACGCTGTTTCCTAGCAATAATGATCAAGGGATTAATCCACCTCGACCACGTCTTGAACTTTGGCGCATCACCTTCCCCAGCAATATTTAGCAGAGTGGCAGACGCTATGGTCAAGATACTCTTGAGCCGAGGCATCGAGGCAGTGATCAAATGGGTGGATGATTTCATCTTCCTGCGTTACCCTTCATGTCGCCTGTCTGATGGTTCGTACGAATTCACATATTCATCAGCACTTGTATGGAGCATTGCAGAAGAACTAGGATGGCCATGGGCATCGCCAAAATTTGTTGATTTCTCGACGGCGTTCATGTACATTGGGTTTTGGTGGAATTTATCTGTGAAGACGGTAGAGCTTCCAGAGAAGAAGAAGGCCAAGTATCTGGAGCGGATCTCAACCTGGATGCGCGGCTCGCCTCACACAGTGAAAGAAACTGAGAGGGTGATTGGCACCCTGAACCATGTCTGTCTCGTCGTACCAGAAGGACGGTCGCACCTGGTCTCTCTGTACAAATTCCGGGGCAGTTTCAAGGCTGATAGGGCGAGTGAGGTAAAGCACAAACTTGCAGCAGGGACCTCGGAGGACATGGCTTGGTGGAGGCTCCGACTACAAGAGGAGTTTGTTGGGATGAAGATCATCCGGCCCCCGAAACCTTTAGATTCCAAATTATATGTCGATGCATCATCTGGATGGGGGATTGGCCTGATACTCAACGGAAAGTGGCTCGCGTGGCAATTCAAGGAGGGCTGGAGATCAGAAGGATGCGAGATCAGTTGGGCTGAGATGGTGGCGGTGGAGCTGGCAGTCTGGATGCTGATAGCGGGAAAGTTCACAGGATGCCACGTAATCATACGCTCAGACAACAAGGGCGTTGTGGGTGCATTGAAGGCAGGGAGGTCACGGGGCACTCAGCAAAATGCAGTCCTACGAGAGATTGTGAAGCTTATCCAGGAGCATGAACTATGGATTTCGACAACGTGGATTCCCACGCTGGAGAATCCTGCAGACGGACCCTCAAGGGGTGTTTTTCCCGCGAACTCTTTACTATATGCATTCCCACCTAAGATACCATTTCGTCTGAGAGAATTTGTGCATAACACTGTAGACTACCATGACTCACGCATACAAAAAAATAAATTGAATTTGACTAAACGTTTGAATGTGTGACTGCAATTGACAACGGTCACATCTAATTCTTCAGTGGCCACCACTCGCGATGCCTCCCATTAGACAGACCCAGTACACCGCCTACTCCAACAGACACACAGACAATCTATTCCAGCTGGCCCAAATCCACGGCGGGAGGCTGTCTCACAACACTACTCGCCCTCAACCTTATGCTCGGCGGATCCCAACAGTACACACGCAGTTACCACAGCAGAACCTCACGCTACCCACCAACCTGCTAGAGAAGATCAGCCAGGTCCAAGGAGCGGCTGTGAACAAAATGACCCAGGTGAAGGACGCGAGCAGACTGCGCGAGTTTCTTGCCTTCTGTCAGGGATTGGGCATTCAGGGCAACAACGCACTCCCAGCCAGGGAGGATATTCTCATGGCGTGGGCATCATCCTATGCAGGTCGATTAGCTGGGAGAACTGTTGGTGCGAAGATCCTGGCCATAAAGAAGGAACATCAGAGGCAAGGACTAGCATGGCAGGGTGGGGAACGTTTGCGCCAGATTCTGAAAGGAGTGGAGGAGATGAGGCCAGCATCATCATTTTACAGCAAGAGGGCTCCTGTGACGGTAGCAATGCTCGATGACCTCAACAGCGGGCTGGACAGATCATCTGGGCTGGATAACTGTGTTCGTGCAATCTGCTGCCTGTCATTCTTCTCTCAACTGCGCATCGGTGAGATCCTACCTCCCACACAGAATCTCAAGAGATTCAACCCTCGCTGCCACGCCACCTTCGCACACATCCGAGAGTCTACAGCTAAGAACGGCGCTTGCAATCTTCACTTACCATGGTTGAAAACCCAGAAAGCCCGGGGTGACGACGTCTGGATTCCTCGCCAGGAGGCTCCTCTGGATCCTATCCACGCAATCCACAAACACTTTATCAAGAACAGACTCGAGATCAACCACCCAATTTCGGCTTACCGCGATACACAGAACAACCTGGTGACACTCACCAGAGTGAAGTTTATCCAACGTATCAACCAGATCCTCCGAGCAACCAAGAAGGGATACCCGCGAATCACAGGACATTGTTTTCGCATCGGTGGGACAACCTTCTACCTTGTATCAGGGGTGCCTCCGGACATGGTAAAGAAATTTGGGCGATGGCACTCGCAAGCTTTCCTGGAATACTGGCGCTGTCTGGACTATCTGGGGGCAATCCACATCGAGATGCTCCCCCTCAGCATGCAAATTCAGGGACGGCAGGCAAGAAGCCTCCCTAAGGCTTGACATATGTCCACGGGTGAGTCTTCATCATGACTACGACGCGCCTTAGGCTTGCTTCTCATTTGGGATTTCCGTAGTCATTCTCTCAGCCCACCCCCGGTCGATGAGTTGGAATCTGAGAAGACGGTTTTTTCAGATGCAGTGATTCTGTTTCGCAGATTCCACCTTAGTCGCTCCGCTCCCATAACTGTTAGTATGTCCACTTAGATTAGATTTGTATTTATCTACACTTCAGCATGTCGCAAGCAATAGAGTTTTTCGACTAGTAGCAAAAGTGGAGGTAGACGAACAAGGAACGAGTGCAGTGTAGCGACGTTTTGCGCAGTAGAACAATGAACGCGTCGTGACCATGTGACTCTGAGTTTCTTTTCTCTTTCTCTTATCAACGCACACAGAATCTCGCTCCCCTCTCCGCTCGTTCTCTTCGCGCCAATTGTTACGTTCTCTCTAGTCATTCTTTTCGCCCACCCACCCACAACCTGGGACCTCTGCTCATCAGCTCTTTGAGGCTCCAGGGAGGTAACGTGGTCTAACATAGGGCAATGACTGGAATCAATGGCGGACATGGAGACCCCGTTGGGGTAATAGAGAAATTACAAGTCAAAATCTAAGTGTTCAGACTAATGAGCAGAGGTATGACCATGGGATTTCCGTAGTCATTCTCTCAGCCCACCCCCGGTCGATGAGTTGGAATCTGAGAAGACGGTTTTTTCAGACGCAGTGATTCTGTTTCGCAGATTCCACCTTAGTCGCTCCGCTCCCATAACTGTTAGTATGTCCACTTAGATTAGATTTGTATTTATCTACACTTCAGCATGTCGCAAGCAATAGAGTTTTTCGACTAGTAGCAAAATGCATGTTACCACGCCACTGGGGGAAGTACCAGTTTAGTATATACCACTTCTGCATGCTCTGGCGTCCTGTAAGTTGAGTATGACGTAGACTCCTAAAACGGCCTAGGAACCGGCTTATTCAACGTCTCCACCCAGCTCCATAACTAATTTCAGAATAAACTCAGTCGGTAAAAACGTTAATTTTGGCCGTTGCAAATACGCTCTAGTGGCAGAAAGGTTATGGATGGGAACAACTCATACCAAACAACAACACACAACGAGATCGATGTCGTCATTTCAACTCTCTTCAGCGCTGTCTAGGTATGGGTTCTTTGCTTTCGCACCCTCGATTTTGCTTATTTCATGCCATCCAGTAGTCTCGGTTCCAGACATTCTATCCGCAGGTGGGGACATCCGAGAGCGGAGTGCGAAAAAGAGAAAAGGGTGTAAGAGATAGAATGTCTGGTGACATTCGTATGGACGGTGATAGGGTCACCTGCTAGCCTAAGCTCCGAATTGGTACACATCGGACACTCGACAGCACCTCTCCCGACCATTACGCGTCACCCGAACAACGTCCGATCACGCTTTCGCGTCCCCGATCATGCCCCGACCAACCTCGGACGACCTCGACCTACATCGCGACTTATCGTACGACTTCGAGTGCATTCGCGTATGTTCCTAGCCCTTCGGACCGTCCTTCCGACGGTTATCCATCCTTCTCGTGATACGCTATCACACTCGCGGCCGCCGTTTTGGGACGCATTCGCGCAGGGACGACGGCGTCTTCAGAGGTCACGATGCGCTCCGTTTGACGCTCCGAAATTATGACAATAAGACATTTCCGTTTCGTCTTAGTTGATTTTTCCTTATGTTTTATCCTTGGTTGCGGTTCTTTATTGTTCTGATCCATTTTGATACACATCTATGGTCTCATGACTTTATTCCCTTTTGGTATCCTTCGTTCTAAAACATATAAAAATCCTGTAGTATTCACCTAGTAGCAACAAGAGAACTCGTCTTGACTCCTATCGCCTCTAGATCTAAGAGTCCAACTCGAAGATCAGCTCTCGACTAGCCCGAAGTTCTGCGAAAACGATCGCGAACCTCGTCGTGCCAATTCGTAACTCGTTGTCGTATCGCATATCGTCGCATTCACCCCTTTAAAACTATCGTCGTCATCGTCATCTATCCTCGAGTCAATTATATCATTACCGATCCCCGTTTTATCGCGCGTTCAACGTTCGATCATCGCGCGCGCATATCGGGGTCCGCGACCATCGTCGGACTATCAAAAACTCCATCGCACTCTTCACCCGGCCATCGCGTACCATTATAGGCGTCTGTGATAGACATTCAAGCACCTTGCACCCTTCCTCCAGCTTGTGTAGTACTGAACGATCACATTTAGGTGTTTTGTTTGGTTTTCCTGGCCGAGTATCATCAACGGGTGTGGGTAACTGATCATGTGACCTGACACGTCCGTACTTAGAATAAACAATAATATTGACGCGTCCTGTGCATACAGCCTGCCACTTGGATGTCCACCGTCCCTTCTGACAGTGACACTTCGGATTCTGACTTTCAGGGGCCTTCGCTTACTGTACCTGAACTAACTTCAAGATCTGACCCACATATTCGACAAACTGGCCGATGTCGACAATTTTTAGAGGATACTGGCGACATTTCTGACCGCGTGCTGAAGGTTCTTGATCTGATGGCGTTGCCGACACATACCTTGTGTAGTTGTTCGCTATAAACTTCGGCGTTGACAGCGGTTGCTGTAAGGCCAAATTTACGAAACCTTTCAGCCTTAGAAAGTGAAAATTCGTCGGAAATCAAAACACTTACTTGCTCAGCCTCCAACTCGTTCAGAGGTGAAATCACCACTATCATTTTGTCCTTGGCTTCCTCGAGGAGAAGAGGCATCCCAAATGGCATTGTCTTGCCAGAACCTGTGCGCAACGACAATGCAATCTAATCCGGGCAGGAGTGCTTCTGTGACATCTGTCTGCCAGGCGTAAGGAGGCTTTCCATCAAAAACAGCTCGAAATTTGTCCTCAATAGAGCGTCGAGTTGCGGCGTGGTCGTAAAGGCGGGCGCTGATAGTGGATTCACGAGCACTGATGAGAACATCAGCCACAGGATGTGGCAGGTCCAACATGATATTGTATAGATGTCGTTGATTCTACGGCGCGTCAAGATCACCTGATCAGTTACCCACACCCGTCCATACGAATGTCACCAGACGTTCTATGTCAACCCGTCATTTCACTTTTTCGCACTCCGATTCGTTCTCCCTCGGATTCATCCGATTGACATAGAACGTCTGGAAGCGAGACTAGCCGTCCAGGTCTATTTTGTTGCTCCAACCGGCCAGAACCCTCCTTCTCCGTCGTGGATGGGGAGAGGCTCCATATATCAACAATACATGCAACATTGTAAGTGTTATACCCTGTCCTCACACTCTAATCCACGTTGATGAACTATCAGCTTATCCTGTTAGTCCTCTGTCCACTACAGGATTTCTTGACCTTCCAGTCTGAAGTGGATGTGAACCTGTCTATAGGTCAAATGGTGACATGCATCTCAGATAAAATGGCCAGGTAAGTGTTCCCTCCGTTTCCTCTTTAATGCCTGCCGACACCCCTCTTTAGTTCGCCTAAATCATCCCTGGACTATCAAATCTGCTTCCGTGAGTACGATTTACATCCTCAATCCCTCGTTCCTGGTAACGACAACCACCCCGTTCGTTAACGACTACTGGACTTGGAGTCTTTCGAAGATGTGCCAGATACACACACCGGTTCCATTGGCAGTGGGGAGGGTGGAACAAGGCGTAAGGAGAAGGACGTGAGGGAACGGGAAAACATGTAGAAAGGGGAACGAGAGCGGTGCAGGGTCTGTATCGGGGATGAAAGTTAGCTTAGGTGCGTACTTTCCTCCCCTCCTCAACCGCCGCTAACGCAGCATCAACAGCACCCCAAAGTCGATGTCCTATCAGCACCGCTCGTTTATGAGCAATATATCCCCGCACCGACACCCACAACCACAACCAATTGTTTCGGTAGCGAACGACTCCAACTGCAATGAGGAATTGAGCTCCAAACGCCACACCAGAAAATCCGCAAAAACCAACCTCCTCTGCATCCCTGTGAGCAGTCGCGTAGCATGCTTCATCACGTATGAGCGACGACCGCCCAGGCCCCAACGTATCATGTTCATAATCTCCTATAATGCAGTTGGCAGGGGGCTGGTATCGCACCCGTAGTTACAACAAGATAGGCCATCTGGATTGAGACGCAAGGCGTGTTCGTGATGAGAGATAGCATTGTCGATGTCCATTCGATCTCCGGAGTGCTCAAACTGGTGCAAGAACGAATTTCTGAGATTGTTCATCAAACGTCCGAGTGAAAAATTTGACCTAAGAAATAACTCCCAATTTTACTGAAGCCATCAGATTCGTCGCTGTGCAATACCAGCTGGCTTTGTGTACGTGACGGTACCCCTGCCGATCATGACAATCAGACTATCCACATATTAATAACACCTATTTCCCTACTTACTATTTGGTGATCCCTTCTCATCGGTAGGTATGTAAATGCAGGCTGATGATATGAAAAGCGCGGTGTTGTTGGTAGTGGAAACAAGAACTTTAATGAATCCTGCCAGATACAAAGACCATGTTAAGGATTGCTTCGAATATCTCATTTATGAGACCATCCTTACTATTATCTGTACAGAGTGATAGATCCTGCAGGCAGTTGGTATCCAATCGATCTTGCCAACCTGAATATTTCAGATTGTAAACAGAGACGGCTATGTTTAAACAAGGAACGTTTAGCGGCCTGTTGCATTTCAGACTGTTCAGTCACTGAATCCGAACTTTAAATGTTCCACGCACACTTCAAACGACTCCTCCGTTTTCCAGAAAGGCGTATCGGGCATTTGTGTTATGTCGACGAAGACGCGTTCATCACCGAGGAAGCAAAATTGTGTCCGGAACTGTAAGTCGGAGTCTGTGATGCGGTCCAAGAACAATATCTAGTAAAGTGTCAGTTGGGAGTGCATAAACACCGGAATCGTCGACCTGTAAGTGCGATTACACTTGCACCAAGGTACGTCAGTCCATTCCCCCATACAAGAATCCTGGATATACCTCATTGGATGCTGGCTGTAGTACCAATATTGCGTGCTGACCGCTCGGAGGGAAGAAGGGAAGCAGCGAAGATGTGACAGTTTTCTCGCACCATTGGCTTATATGTGAGAACCCTCTGAACGCAAGACAAAAAAGCACTGGGCGGTAGTTGTACCTGGTGGTCGACGCATGGACAAATATGCTCAGAGCCGAAAATAGCAGGCCATTGCTGCCTTGAGTGAGAGAAATGTATATCATCCCCTAGATAGACAGCTGCTGGACATGATGTGTTCGAATTAAATATGTAGTATTGACATTGACAAGTCGGAACGCCGAGGCATGCACGGAATACGAGGGCAAGTAGATGGCAACATGGACATGCTGTGACGGCATGATAAGGTAGAATTGTAAGAAGTTGTCGCCTATTTTCCCTGGCTGTGCCAGCAGTCAGCATTTCTCCACCGTTGCTGATGATGGTGGAGAACAATGGAGGCCAGGGAATAGTTTGTGGACCGACAAGAGCACAAGTTCGAGGAAAAACGAGGAGTTAACGGAGCCAAGACTGAAGCACAGGAAGCGCATAAGTCCCAAATTCTCCATCTCTTGCCGACTCTCAGCCCTTTCGATTTGTTTCATCGTTCTTTCGCGTCATCCAGCTCCCAGCATACACCGCCTCGCCTTCGCCAATCCTACCCCGGTATTCGTGTCTGGATGATTCTCCGAAACGGGCTACAACAAGAGCGGCTCTTTTTCGGTGGCCCCGAGTGTTTAGCAAAAATGTACCGGGAACGGTACAAGTGGAGCTGGTATCGGCAACAACAGGGAGAACGAAGAGCTGTTGACGAGCCTTGGGCGTTTGGCATAGGTCCCAGTGGTTCTTCTGCGGCCTTATCCGGGGTGTTAACGATGGAGCTTGGGCGGTGGATATTTGCGAACGTGGTGGAATAAGCAGATTTGGCAGTAGCTCCTAGTGCAGGTAGTAGTTCCGAGACGCAGGCACTACGCCAACGCTCGAAGACAGGGAGCGATCTTCCAGTCGTTCCTCTGTTTCCTCTGCTTCGCGTTGACCTGGCCCTGGAGAGTCTTGATATGTTGACTTGCCAGGCTAGCGTAAGCATTCGCCTGAGTGATTTCGTCTTGGATACTGGCCATCCGCATACATTGATCGTTGTATTTCTGTTTGTACTTACCCAAACGCCTCTTCAGGCAAAGTACATGCTTGTCGTCATCAGTAGCATCCTCAGCAGAGTCCGAGCTTGTCGCTGCCTCAGAGGGTGGACTGGGTGAATCAAGCAGTTCTGGCATGGAAATAACTTCAAAGAGCTCAGGGTCGGCAAGTTGCTCATCGGTAGGAGGCGTGGTGATCATGAGACGAAGGGAAGCACCTCTACTGCATGAACAGTTGTTAGTGTTCAGTCCATCTGAATTGTTCGAGGTGTCTGAATCAGCTCCATCAGAAGAGTGTTCGGGGACATCGTGTTTGCCGTTAGAAGGGTAGGTTTCTGGCAAATCCAGGCAGGTTGAGCTTGGGACACTTGGCGCAAAGTCATCCTTCGTGAATATTGATGGGTTGCATCGTGGATGAGTGCCAGTTCCATCGGAGCCTATCCCTGACTTCCGCCAAGCCTGCTTGATGGTTTTTTCCTTGAAGGCGACTGACCGTGCTTGCATGTACTTGGAAACCACGTTACGTGCTTGCAGAGGTGTGCCATGTTCACAAGAAAGCCATCACACCTGGCTTCTCATGCATGCTTTAAAGGACCGAAAGCACCAATGTCACAAGGTTGAAGCTTGTGGGTAGTGTGCGGGGGCAAACAGAACAGGATAACGTTCGACTTTCGCGCTGCATCGAGGTGTGATGTACTCGAATGTACGATCGCATAGCCATAAAGAGGTTCAATGAGTAGAAAGGGTCTGTCGAAACTTCGAAGCCATCATATATATAGAGGTACTGCCCGAGCCTGAGAACATGCCAACTAATTCGTTGTCGACGTTCTGATGGCGTGCGGGCATGTACGGGGATGATTGGCTCTAGTCCATGCCTCTTGGAGCGCCCGCCAAACAACGACAGATGACGGTGCATGCGCCGCCTGCTGTATGAGAGGTTACAGGAACAGGCCGGTGAAGTCGGAGGTGAACAATGCGAAATGTGTTAATGGGGCGGCAACGCAGCATATTGTTACAGTGAGTAGGCTGGTGGTATCACCGAGTTAATGGTGGGATTTTTGAGGGCCGTGACAGCGATAGGCATGTGGAAGATGACGATCATGGCAGATTTCTGAAGGGGCATTTACAGTTCAACGTTTCCTGTGTTTCTGACGCGCCGAGGGTTGCTGTCGTGGTTGCGGAGCGTTGCGTTGTACGCCTAGTATGGTGACTCCGGGGTGCTAGTGATGCCGAATCAGCGACAGCGAAGGTTCAGGAAGAGAAAATGTGCACATGGTAGTTCAACTCCTCGTAGCCTAACCCCTGTCAACCCTCTCGTTCTCTCGTCATTTTTCTCGTACTTTATTAGACGGTTACACTAGCCCGCTCGGTGTTCAAATCTGGAGCCCCTTCGAAACTGTGTGCAGTCCTGGGAACAGGACTAGCTGCTATTTTGGTGCATCCGACCGTTTAGCAACGTTTACTTGGTTTGGAGGGACTCTAGATTTCGGAGGGTAAGCAGGATCTTTGGAATGTCAAAAAGAAGCGGCTGCCAAGTCACGGGAAGTAGGTGCGAGACGCTGGGAGAAGTTTGCCGCTCGTCACCTTTCGTCCATTCTTTAGGTGGGACGGCCGGTACATGGACGCGGTTAGGGTAGTTCTTTTGGATGTATTGGGTGGATATGTGCAGTTTCGCAGTATTAGCGGTCGGTGGGAAGTCTGTGGCAGCGCTAGCCTCGTTCCAGCGTAAGGATGGAAGAGGTGGTTTGGATGTACCGTTCTTGCTCTGCTGTGGCCATACGAGCGCTAGACATACAAGATGGCCTCGGAGATAGAGTAGTGCCATATTGAGGTGTTTTGGCAGCGGCAGTGCGTCGTGTGGGAGTCGTCGGCATCGGAGACCGTTCCGGGCAAGTGAAATGGTCCAAAAGAGCAGACGATGTGGAAGAAAAGCAAGCGCTGGTGGTTCCGCTTCGTTTGGTAGTGCGACTTCAAGACCCGGCATGCCCTCATAGTTTTCACGCGCCCATCTTACGAATGGGGATTATCCGCCAGTAGGAAATGGCATGGAACGGGGATATTTTTGGAGAGATCGCCGGGCGTTACTGTGGTGAGTTGGTCCTTGAACCTCCGAGGGCGGTTTGGACATGCTGTTGGTCCTGGATTAGTGGTAGGAGTGCGAAACTCAGAGGAAAGATTGCGTACCTGGTAGGTAACTCAACATTGTCTCGTGTCTTATGTATGCTATAGCCAGCCCCATCTACATGCCCGTAGGAGCCTTGGAAATGTCCAACAATGGTTCAGCCAAGGTTCAGTCGCAACTCGCAATATATGCAGAACTGGCATAGTCGTGTCCTAGGTAAGGTAATGACATTAGTTATATAGCAAAGACTAGACAAACAACAACACTACATGAAACTTCCCAACAGGTTGCGATGAGAGAAAAGGTCGAGACATCAGTAGGTGGAAGATAAGTCGAACACCCCATCTAAACAGGAACAAACGTTTGTTCCAAACTACGATGACGCAAGACCAGTTCATCCTCGGGATCCTCGAACCACATCACGATCGCGAGAACTCCTCGTAATTGAAATGCAGGTTGATGGGACTAAACTCCCAGGCATCCGAGCAACTGATTATGCCCCAGCACTTATTCCATAGGGGCAATCAATAAGGTTGGGTATAAGTAAGAACGACATATGGACCTTGTAAGAAATACATATGTCGAAATCCTAGTATTTCTTCTGGAAGGGACTGGGAGACGGTTGTCATGTCATCAACAAGTTATCACTAGAAAAGAAGTGACCCACATCCACAGGAGCCACCTCCAAGGCCGGAGAGATAGAATTGCACAACATGGTCCCACTCCGAAACGAGAAACCGTTGAAGGACTAAGCGAGGTATGTGGTGGACATGAGACTATGTATGGGTCCATAAAAGGTTACCATGACTCTTGCGCGTGTTACCAGAGCCTTCTATGATGCCTTGCCTCCCCACCGGATGGTATCAACTGCATCCCAGTGACTGAATCCACACCCTCCACTCATCAATGCTGGCAGAACAGAATTTTTGGTGCATGCACTTAGGAGTTGTCCTGAGTGGATCACGCGATCATGTGAAACCTGATGTATTTTTTTTGTCAAGTATAGAATCCGCGCTCAGTGTCGCGACATCCTGCATCAGAGCGTGAGGAAGTGCAGACCATTCTCTGAACAAGAGCAAGGTGGCCAAATACCTGCATCGGCGTCATGATCTCCTCCACACGCTTCATGTTCAGCTCCAAGACACCATTGAGAATGGCAATCTCGTCGTCACGGGGGGGGTTCCTCTCCTGTCCGATGGAACTGAAAAAACTCCGAACGACCGAAGTTCCGCTTTTTTGCAAGTGTTATGTTCCTTGCCGCCCAAAGCAAAGTCAAGGAGTTTCGCAGTAGGCCATGTGATCGGTGCTTAAGATTCTTTGAGTTATTGGCACTTGGATGTGCAAGTCAATTAATGAACCTAAGAGCCACATGAGGCATAGCACCAGAGGTGCACATTTTGCGCCTATTTAGAGCCCATAACGAACACACACGGCTTGAGGTATTACTCTGGGTACACGTCAACGGAGGCCATATACGACGAGACTGGTCGACCCACTCCCTAATAAGAAAATTTGATTAGGTTCGAAATGTTATAGCTGGGCTAGGGCATACCCGAATATAACTGGGCAGGATGCCGTCAGGGGCATGTTCTAAGGTCCTCGCCTATAACTCCAATGTCGATGCGGACTCACTGCACTATCAAGGAAGATAGGCAAACTTTCATTGATGACCTTGCATGCACGAATGTCAATGTTAATCCAAGACGGAACAACGGTGTTTGGACGGACCACGTTACACAGCAGTAGCACCTATGGGTGGCGAACTCTGGTCAATCTCACCATCAGCCAGATAGTGCAAAAAGCCCTCACAACAAGAATCCAATGCCATCCTCTGTCTAAAAGCCTCAACACTGCGTCTTCCTTAGCCTACGGGCTTCGAGAGCACGGAAGTGTCGCGTACCTTTTTGGCATTCATCTTCTCCATTGGGTCCTCGGAGGAGGTCGCTAGCACGCGTAGGTGCAGTTCGTCGAGTCCCATCAGGCCAAGGGTCAACCTGAATGGGCGGCATGGCAATATGTAAGGGTCCTTACGCGGCCAGGGTGATTTTAAATGGCAAACCCAGCGAAGACGCCACCAGCCAACACAAGCACTATGCTCATGCTAAAATTCGGGCGACCATAGCTCAGGAAGGTAGGGAGTCTGCTCGGTTGTGAGAGCAATGCCAGCCTTGGCAACCAGTGGAATGACGGCGGGGTATCTCATGAACGTTTGAATAGCGAAAGTGTTTATGTTTTGATGGAATACGTGTCGGGTAGTAAAGAAATGATGATTTGGCTCTCAGGCTGCCAAAACAGACGCTGCAGATTCTGATCTCCACACAGAGATCAAAATCGGCCGCGGCGTTCCCGCTCTTGAGTCAGATCTGTTAAAACTTGAATGCCCTCCTCCCGCATTCCTCCACGTTCCCCAATGCAAGGGTCCCCTGACCGTTACGAGTGGGACCGCTTTGAGCCGGAATATGGTGTTCCTTCCTCTAGTACTCATAGGGCTCACAGGACACCATCCCCCGTTTCGAGTGACATTACGACCCAGGTGCCGGTTGGTGTACGACATGACCCAATGATGCACAGGGGCCCTGAATCTCATGCGACGGAATATGGCGATCCTTCATCTAGCACTCCTGGGGCTCATTGGACACTCCCCGTTTCGAATGACATCCCAGTTCAGGTGCCAGTTGGCGCGCCGGACAGTGCCCCTGGATACTGGCACGGCCAGGAATATAATGTTCCTCCATATAGCACTCCTGTGGTTCATAGGACATCCCCCGTTTCGGGTGGCATCTCTGCACAGGTGCCAGTTGGTGCGCCGTACGGCGCAACGGTCAACAGGCCCCTTGGGTCCTACGACCCGGGATACGCCATTCCTATGGGTCGTATCCCACCGCCCCCTATCCTCCCCCACCCAACGCAGCTTCCATTTGTTCAGAATGACTTTCTGGCTCAGGTGCCAGTTGGTGTGGTATACGAACCAGTGGATCCCTTCTGGCCTGCCTCACTCCCTCATCTGGTGGTTGGTCAAGTCTACTCAAACTGCCTCCTTCGATTACCAAGCGCGTATTTTTCTCGCGTGGCGCGCGTCTTTAGGGAAACTGAAATGACGATATCACAAATAAAAGAGATGGCTGTTGAGATGTCGGACCCTGTGATTGTGAACTCTGGTATCCACCATCCACTCAACTCCAAGCTCAAGGAGACATGGGAGAGTTTTGTCAAGGCCTTAGTTCGTGAATGGACCACGATGAATGTAGTCTCCACGGTATTATTGCCGTACGCATCTCAGTATGGTCGAGATTATAAGACTGCTGAACAACTGAACTCCCCGCAGTACAATGGTCACAATCTTACAGATCCAGTGTGCCGCAGCCGACCCCATCGCGCGACATGTTGTGCTATTTTCCCTACTCAGTGCCTCTTTCAGCCTACTGTACGGGATCATTCTGATGACTCGTTTTGAAGACATGAAAAAACCAGTCATGGCAGCGGAATGGGCCATGGCACGTATTTGCCCTGTTCTGTCTGTTACCCGCATGAATTGAACGTGTTTGGTCTATATACAGGAAGCAGAAAACCCAAAGAGTGGTATTTCGTGGAACTTGTGGATTATGCTTGCTATGCCGGCAATATGGTTAGCTTGGTTAGTAATCCCATACCGGCTCTCGAGTGTCACCCAAGTTTGTTCTGTCAGGGCCGCTATTTTTTTTGTGGTCTTCCTAGCGCTATTTTCATGGCGCACCAGCTCTGCAACATGCGCCGATGCTTCTTTCCGCCCCTTGTCGCCAGCTATCGAACTTGGGCTCCGGATCATGTTTTCCTCTGTTCTCATGCTTGGGGCTGTTTACTTAGCCTTAATTTTGATCACGCTTAGCGGTTCTGGTGATCCTATGAGGAGGGACTGGGGGTGGAGATATGATGGTTGGGGAAATGAAAGGGCTTTATATCGCCGAAAGTACTTGCAGCCTGTTCAGAAGCCAATCCCCATCCCCATCCGTCCGCCTCCACCCGTCAAAAACCCTCGACCTCCCCCTACGGCGGTTCCCCAGCCAAAGTCCACGACAGTCCTTCCCCCTGGCTTGCCCCCGCTCAAAATGCATACACCCAAAGTACCAGGCCCCCGCACCATACCCGACCATCTTCAGAGTCGTACTACGAGCTCCTCCCATCCCCAGGCCCCTGCACCTCTCGGTTCGGAAGCTCCAGCCACAAGATCCGAGAGAAAGCCAGAACGTCCCCGCCGGCACCCCGCTGCCAAAACAACCGCACGCGACGACAGTGATATGGTCGACCATCAATGGATCAAGTCGACGAAGAGACGTTTGCATTTGCCGACACCCTTAACCACGCCTATTGAAGCAACTGCAGAGTCTGCTCGTTCTGTCATTGCCGGCTTCGCTACTCCCACACACAAGGACAACGGGGTAGATCCCCTTTCTAGACAATCCCGTCCAATGACAAGATCTTCCCAGTCTCGCCAGTGATGCCCGATGTAAAGTGCTCGGCGAGAGTAGGTCATCCGGATATGGAGCCATTTGCTACATCAGTAATGCCATGAACTGGCTTCGAGGTGAGTTCCTATTCTCCGTCCTGTACTATAGAGACATGTACTTGGTAGTAGTCGGGGAGAAACACATGTATGTATACACGACGGAACCAACTATCACGTTTCAAACTGTATTCTAATTATCATATAGTCCATGGTGCTCCGATGCCTATCGATGATCCTTCTCAGTTCCCTGCTGCGGATGCTGACAGCATGAGGCTTCGTTGGCGATGCTGGGACCCACAGCTTTACCGCGATGCGATGTTAAAGCAACAAAAAGCCGAGGAAGAGTCACTATCATTGCTAACTAGAAATATCAGGGTCCCCCCATTTTCCTGATGCCGAACTGTGGGCCGAAGCTGGACACATTGCTGATGAGGTGGAAAAGAAGTACACAGCGACCACTGCTATTTCTCGTCGCCTTTCGCTTCCCCAATCAGTTCTCTCTCAGGGCGAGTCCATGTCTGACAAGGAGTATCCCATCAACATCAGCTGTCAAGCAATTACGATGACAGCAGCGATTATGACTATTTTTTCAATTTTTAATGTGATCTCTGGTCGGTAGTCGATTGTTTTGGCATAGTTTGTGATCATTAGACCCTGTTTTTTTACAAGATCTCTGCTCTTCAATTTGTGCTTTTGCATGTGATCTGCAAGTCATCAGGAAAATCAAAAAAGTTCTTATTCAGTTTAGCAGACTTATTGGCTTAATGCCCATATTTATCGAGTTTAAAAATCTGTTTACACAAGTCCAATGGAAAGGGATCCAAACGACGCCAGTTTCTTCACACCACGGACTCAATACAATCTGCACCACATGCAACATATCTGATCCAGTATCTTTGCACGACTTGCACGCTACAACACAGACTCGCAAAAGTCTTTTCACAACGTGGTGCTGCGTTATTGCACAACTTTGCACACTTTCACACCAGCACCATCACTTGTTCTATATCAGACTGTGTCTCTGCACACTTGCACACTACGACACAGCATTACATGTAGTACACCCTTTCCGAGTTCTCCTATTCCTCGGGAGAGAAGTGAACTTGTCTTAGACAACCCCTCTTTCAGGGTTCTCTCTGCTCTTCACCTTCTCTCCCAGGTATGAACGACGGTTTCGTTATTTCTATCAGCTCTTCTGATTCTTGTCCAGTCTTACAGTATCTTGAGTCATTTTTTATTGATTTTTATCATAAAACATCGTTCCTCACATGTCTGATAATGGACACACATTCTACTTTGGTCAATCCCTGCATCACGTTCTCCCAGAGAGAGGCGGACATCAATCGGGCTCAAGTGGAGATATGACAGGAGCACCTGATGGAAATGGTTCAAACCAGACCCTCGCAACAAGTGCACAATCTGGGTCAGGACAAGGAAATGGACCAAGCTCATCCACCCCTATTGTCCCGATTGACGGAACTGTTCAACCAGGACACACACAACCTGAGCCACTCACTTCTCCACTGTTCGACATGCCAAGATGAGGAGCAATGCACAGAGAATTCAGAGCAGATCTTGTCATGAAAATGGATGGGCTCGTCCAAGACTTCAGAGAGAGAAAGACATCCAAGGTGGAGGTCTTATACCAAATCCTTCAGATCATCAGACAGGCAGAGGTCAGTGAATCAGTCGGAGGATCAGCACTGGAACAGTACACAATGCACATTGAACTCATTGACCAACAACATCAGCTTGCAGAACAAAGAGGAGCACAGGTGTCAGGAGTGACAGTTGATGGAATTGGACAGAGGGTTGAAGTGGAAGGACAGCGTTACGTTGAACCCAGAAGTGACATCGAACTGAGACAAGATAGTGCCAAACAGTTCCTTCGAACCTTACGAAAAGAGTTGGTCTCAAAACGGCGATGGAGGACCTCACCAGACTCATCTGACTCGGGTGACAAATCAGAAGATGAACGAGGTGAGGGTGAGATGAACAAGAAGAAGAAAGTCTATCAGTCCCAGCTCCCATGGTATGCGACAGAAGTGGAAGCACAGGGAAAAGAGGTTGATGAGAACCGAAAGAAGACAAGAGAGACACTCGGAGTCTTTCAGAAAGACATTGCCTTTGCCGAACGAGAAATTTGACAAGCAGCATCAGCACCACAAGGGTTCCCCGAGTCTGAATGGAGGCATATCTTTAGAGGGGAAGCTGTTAACCTTGATGTTGTCTTCAGCAACCTCCACCACATTGCCCCTCCTAAGGAGAATGTGGGCCGCATCAGAAGAACAGAGATTGCTCTTGGAACAACAGATCCAGCTAGAAAGGTCCAGACAAGTGGGGACTGGTGTAGTGCTGGTAAGCGGGGGTGTTGAACTAAGACCTCACGCGGTACAAGTGCGACCGACT
>QFEU01003213.1:0-26544 GCA_003316345.1 Tricholoma terreum
TCAACAAGTATGTTACCTCATGTGCACAGTTGGCGCACATAACCCTCCTTTATGGCTTGCATAAAAAACTTAGCCTCTTACCTCCTGTCGGTCATGATACAGATGTCAAGTTGCCTTTATATAAGTCTTTGGTTATTTCAATGAACCCGCTCGCTCATCGTAATGAGCTAGATCCATTGTATGTTCTTACTCCACCCAAGGGACCTGTGGAAACCCTCTCCCCTCATCTGAGGACGAAGCTCGTTGCCACCCTAGCCACTCGCTTCAACAAGTCTGTGCCAATTATTCGGGAGCTTATACCCCAGAATACACGATTTTCCCAATATGGCCGTGCGCACCAGCTGGAGGGTGGTGATACTATGCACGCTCGTGACTTTGTTCCGCTCAGATCTGACAGTCGAGATATGTTGTTCGTCCGGGTAAGCCCCACTGAACTATCTCATGTGTATCAACTTACTTGTACTCCAGTATCAACTCGCCGTCGACAAATTCGCTCATCTACCACGTAGAGCACCAGAGTTCGAGCTGCAAGATTTCTTTGGGCAAATCCTCTGCTTCGTCATTGTCAATGTCCCTCACTCCCCTATACATAATATCAAGGCCGATTCGTTCATCTACGCACTCATCAATCAGGTCAAAATTTCGGAGCCGGCTACTAATTCATGTGGGATCAACTACTACGAAAACCTGGGGCCTACAGAATTCATTGATCTCAATCAAGTAAAATGTGTAGTTGGGCGCATTAAGGACCGTAGCAAGTGGTCCATTATTGACCGAAGTAAACTATTAGCACACATAGCCGAATATAATTAAATTTCTCTAGCACACATAGCCAAATACAATTAAATTTCTGTTCTGTCACGAGAGCCATTTCAATGTCACAAAATCGGTGCCTTCTAAAATATGAAAAGCTGCCTTGGGAAACACCTTTTAGAGTTGTGAAAAAACCAACACCCCACTCATCCCCTAGATGTCAGAAAATCACATACAGAAACATTCTGTCTTTTGGTTGAAATTCATACCCATTCAGATTAAAAACATCCCCTATATGTCAGGGGATCACAGGCAAAAACACCCTATCTTTTGGATGGAGTTCATACTCCTCTTTTAGATTAAAAACATCCCCTAGATGTTAGAAAATCACATACAAAAACATCCTGTCTTTCAGCTGAAGTTCACACCTCCCTGTTGGATTAAAAACATTCCCTGCATTTCATTATCTTATGAAATGAAATTTCATCCCATTGACATATGGAAATTTTGTAAAATAATACACATGAATTCCATCCCCTAAATGGCTTAAATATGTGGGATGAAAATTCATCCCAAATTCATCTATCACGAATTCAGCCATTTATGTTGGGAAATTCAGGTTTCAGCACTTAAATGGTTGAAATCACTACTGTGCTAGGTGCACAGTGTATATACTCTGACTTACACCAATATTCTGAAACAGTTGATTCTTATGCTCATGCTTATGGTCCTAATCTTTCTTGGCTGCTGGCTCCAACCACTGTGCTTAAGGCATGACACAGGTATGGGTAACACTGTGTGTATCCAGAAATGGGTATAGTTACTAGATTCGTGTACCCAGGCAATAACGTACCCTTTTCCACAGTGTTATGGGTATTTGGGGGTATGCTGGTACCAGCATTTCAGTCAGGTGAGTAATCATCTGACCTCGTTGAGTCACTGATGACATGTCACAACTGGCACACTCTCTGGGCAACAACCACCACCACAACCCTTCCCTCACTACAAACATGAGTGAAGGGGTTTCTCATTCAGTTCTAGGTGACTATGACAATGACAATGACCTCCTCTCATTCCAAACGCGAGCAGGGGGTTTCTGCTTCTATTCTAGGCAACTCACAAGACCCCTCCCTCACCTCAAAAGCCTACCATCACCCCTCTGTTGCCTCAAACACAAGGAGGGGCCTTGTTTTATCCACCACCAGCCATGACTGCCCCTTCATCACCTCAGACACAAGGAGGGGCTTCCTCAAGTCCACTGCCAGCTACAACCACCCCTCCATCACCTCAAATGTGAGGAGGGGCCTCATTTCATCCACCATCAGCCACCACTGCCCCTCTGTTGTCTCAGATATGAGGAGGGGCCTCCTCTCATCCACCACCACCCACCACCACCCCTCTACTGCCTCAAACACGAGGAGGGGCCTTGTTTCATCTACCACCAGCCATGACTGTCCCTCCATTGCCTCAGACACAAGGAGGGGCCTCATTTTGTCCACCACCAGCCACCACTGCCCCTCCGTTGCCTCATACATGAGGAGGGGCCTCCTCAAGTCCACTGCCAGCTACCACCACCCCTCCATCACCTCAAATGTGAGTGGGGGTTTGTCTTGTCCTGCAACAGCCCCAACAGCCCCATCCTTGCCCCAAACACAAGTGCATGGGGTTGTGACTTAATTTACTATAATTTAGATATTATATAGATTATAATTATAATTGTTGGACCAACCCTCACAGTTCTGGGGGAACCTGTAAATTTATGGGTAATTCACAAGGAACCGCAATAACACTGCACCCATAACCATATGGGTACAGTGTTTGCAGGTACAGGTGCAGGTAACCAAAAAAATACCTGGGGGTTACCCATGTCACCCCTTAGCTATGCTGAGGCCTTCTCACAATCAGAATCTCTCTGTGGTAAGAGATCAATATATGTCCATCAAAATCTGTACTCACATTTTGATATGTAGAACTTCTTATCTCCCTCTCTGGATCTTGTAATGAGTGGCTCTCCTGAAGACCACATTTCTAGTATGCATGGCAAGACCGCATACCTGGAGTTACAACTCTTTGTGAAACACCAACAGCAGAATATTGTTGAATTGGAGAGTCAGATTCATGATCAGCAGATGGATATAGTAACCTGGAAGACCAAGTTCATCAATACCTAGTATGTATGTCTTTTACATGTGACGAGACACAACTTTAATAGTAATTTTAACAGAGAAATGCTTAAAAAGTTAATCCAAAAGGTTCCTGAACTGGACAGTGTCACATCTGGGCACCTGAAAGCATTACCTCCCACCAAAGATCTCCCTCCGCCTCTGGATCTGAAGCATTTCTGGAACATTTGATTTTGGACAGCAAAATCTTTTAAGGTGTAC
Source organism: Tricholoma terreum (assembly GCA_003316345.1). Classification (NCBI taxonomy): domain Eukaryota; kingdom Fungi; phylum Basidiomycota; class Agaricomycetes; order Agaricales; family Tricholomataceae; genus Tricholoma; species Tricholoma terreum. The sequence continues at coordinate 3,138 of QFEU01003213.1, forward strand.
TGCAAGAATCTGGTTGGCAAGACTGATGGACTGGCAACTAGACACAAGAAGTGGGGCCAATGCCCAAAAGAGAATGAGGATGAAAATTGATACCCTTACCTTGAAACTGTCGATGGCATCTCTGTTGCCTATGAGGTACTTGTCAATATTGGACAAAAGGCCTGCTGATTATGGCAAGCACCGAGTACTGCAGATCTTGCACCGGCATCATGGGAAAAGGCTAGTGAGGTGGCATATAGTTACTTTAATGGTCAGATGCTGAATGAGCCTGATTTTGAGTTCTTTAGATACTGTGAGGGAAACTGGAAAATCAACCAGTGGGCTACAAAAGCATATGCATCATGGAAGTACAATCATCTCAGCAGCCGATCATGAAGGGGGTGATTGCCAGGCTGTGCACAGCTTGAAATAAAAATGGGAAGCCCTCTTCCAGATTAGCAAGAATGAGAATCATGATAGCTCAAGCAGTGCCAAAGCTACACTCATACATCCTCTCACTTCTTTTATGACTAGCAACCCATCATCATCAACTTCTTCTGTGCATGTGAATGCTGTATGTCACTGCCCTTGTCATTGGTTCATCAGCTAGGACTAAGTTATCCCAGCAACAAGCAACTATCATGTTCACAGATCCACTATAAGTGTCCTTTGTAAACCCTAACTGGTGTTCTGGATCTGCTCTAATGATATTTTGTGATGAATAGGGATGACCTTTATGCCAAAATGGACACATGAGATGCCCCTGTCATTTCAGACCACCTGATCATGGCTTCCTCATGCTCAACTACCACCATTGTCACTGCAGTTACTGCCACAGCCACACCAGAAGCCATTGCTACAGGCAAGACAGTCATTTCTATTTTGATGCCTGGTGATCTCATGGTAGCAGAAGCTTCTGATCCCACAGACCTCAGTGCGGGCACCTCGACCACATTCATTGCCACTTCTACCACCACCCTGCCCCCCATCACTGCTGCTGTCTCCACTTAGTGTTGCCACAGCTCAAGCCAATGTTTTTCATAAAATGAACCATAACTTGGTAAATAAAATAGATAAAATTACCAAAATATTTGAGCATATGGACGACCTCAAAAGTCAAGGGGTCTTCTGCCAACTTTACTTGATCAGATCAATCCTCCCTGATATATTCACAAAACAAATTTCAACTCAGCAGCTCAGCTCAAAACCTGAGCTGGTCAATAAGTCAGGAATGGATGCTTGGCTTCAATAATGTTGACAGAGGACCCCTCGGCTTTTGAGGTCATCCATGTGCTCAAATATTTTGGTAATTTTATCTATTTTATTTACCAAGTTATGGCTCATTTTATGAAAAACATTGGCTCGAGCTGTGGCAACACTATCTCCACTACAATCATTACTGTGACTACAGTCACGGACAAACAAACACAACAATTTTGATATCTCATGAACATGAAATTTTGAGCAAAAACTAAATTCAGATTCAGATTCAGGAAGTCAAAATATGTCCAAAAACACACCTCCGAAGCTTTTCCCATGAGGTTTTTGGGCAGCCAAATTTTTGGATGAAATTTTTTGAAAATTACAAGGTTTTGGTGGTGTATGGGCTACCGGACCATGTTTAATGACACAAAGAAAGTCCAGCCTCATCTTCTGCAATAGGATTCCTAGTACTAGTGTGAGCCAAAGAGGTTGGATGGGAACTGGTGTCAGCCAGTTTGGACACAGGCATCGCAGGGCATGTCATCAACTAGGCTCGCTTTGGATGCTTAACTGAGCTTAGATAATGTGAGGAAGGCAGATGTCAAGAAACAGATATTTTTTGTGACAATCCAATTTGAGATTCGGATCTAGTGCTTCAAAATACATCAGAAAATACTCATTCAAAACTTTTTCCACAAAAAACCTCGGTTCCACATGAGGTATGTATACTGACACTGCAAACTAGTGCCTAAAAGGACTAATCTTGCTCACAAATGCAACTAGGTTAGTCAAAGGTTAGTCCTCCATATAACTATATATTAACAGAAGTGGAACAGAAGTCAAAATGAGGGTGCGTAAGTAATGATGACAAAGCAAATTACTATTTTAGGAAATGATTTATCATTTTTTGATGATCCATCTGCAAAAGATTTTGCTTTGTTCTTGTTAGATTCAGATTCAGCTCATCAAAACGCATCGATTGTGCTATTTCCCATGATTTTAGGGCAAGATTTGATGTCCGGCCAAATTTTTGGGGTATCAATTTCCCATTTCAATAGATACGTGAAATTGGCTTGTGCAAATCAACTCATTGGGTCCCAAATGCATCATTTCTGCAATAAAAAGGGGACTCTACCATGTATCATAGTGCCCATAATTTGACTACGAGAATTGTTGTGTTTGTTTGTCTGCGACTGTACCATAGTAGCCCTGACCAGAGCTATCTCAAACCCGAATGTGCCATGTGACACATCAACTTCACCACCACAACTGCTGATAGCAACTACCAGTAATACTCAAAGTAGCAGGGCCAGTACATCCACAAAGCTAGCTAAGTAGCATTGCTGGCTGTTGTTGGAAAAGGATTGACCAATAAGTTCATGGTTTTGCCATTACTTTCCAAACCATCAATTGATATATAACTAGGAATTTTTGCATGAAAGAGTGGTTAGAAGAACATCCCAATGGCTTGAAGGATGCCTTTGAGTTGCATTACAAGTCACTTACTCACAAGGCCAAAAAGGTAAGTCTCTCATCACATTGGCATGTGCTTGACTCACTCCACTATAGAAATATAAGGATCTTGCATCTGTGGCTGTATGTTCTCTTATCTGTGGATGGACCACTTCCTCATTGTTATCCATACAGCAAAAGGCATCAAGGAAGGCTAAGAAGAACTGTATATTTTTACCATGTGCTCTCTTTGTTTTTGACTCACATTTCCCCAGGAACCAAGCAATATGCTGAAGACTGACTATGATGATCACCAATTTTCTTTCGGTCCCTTTGGGACAGGTACAAGCACACATGGACATGTATGAGTGTGTGAATGGGTGTGTGTGTGTGAACAGGTATGGGGATGAGCGTGGTATAATGGCATCAATATTTCTCATCCTGGTAATCAATGGAACAAAAAAAATCTGCTTTTGCTATTCTTTGTCTGCCATTATGAGAGCTTCAAGTGTCAGACAACTGTACATAATGTCCCACAATTTCTCCTGATCCACTATTGAGCAGGATTCCCTTTGTCCTCCATTTCCAGTCACTCAATATCTGACAATTTCTCTTAATTTCTCGATTGTTGACTGGGCATCATGCATCATCTGGGTCTTGAGCATTAGTCATACAATCCCAGCAAGTTGTGACACAACATGTGACTGCCAACATGTGATGGGAATACCCCTGCTGACTGACATTCATTTTATGAGCAAGGGCAACAGTTGGGCAACAGACAACAGCAACCTGGGACTTGAGCCCCAGGTATGTTTTCTTTCTTCATTAACATGCTAAGCTACACAAGGGGCTGGCACACACACAGAGGCTCAGGTAAGTTTTCTTTCTTCTGCAACTTTTTTTACTCTACTAAAGATTATTTACAAACAGACTGCATGTATGGAGCAGGAATGGGAACCACAACAACATGAGGGGCTTGTAAGGCACCACAACAACAGGGACAACCACCACCAACAGGACCAAGGCAGCAACAGTGATGAGAGCAGTAGCCAGTCAGCCACAGGGACAATGAAGACAAGGGGAAGACCAACAAGGCCATGAACAGCATAATTAGAAGATTGAGTAGAGCTAGATGTGAGGTGGAAGTTGGAGAGGCACAGAGGCCTATGAAAAGGCTCCTTACCCTCATAACCTGCCTTTACGATGAGTACTTGCTAATTTAAATATCTCCCTGAAAACACTTTTTGTATAAAGTGTCACTACAATAATTTGTATTTCATAAAAATTCCCTGTTTGGGAAATTGTCACGCTGATCATGTGATCTTTGTTCGCCGTGTGGGCACTCTAAATTTAGGCCAATGTACAAATCTTAGTCACAGAGCCGCCAAAGCTTTTAGGGGCTCTTCCGAGTCCGACCCTTCCAGGGAGCTGACGACCCGGTTCGAGGAAGGGAATTTTTTGGAATTAGTTATCAGAGCACTTTAGCAGCCCAGTCGAACCTTACCTGTCGGTCCAAGTTGCCGCTGTAAGTACCGTGTTCGGTCAGGATCAGGCTCGGTCCCACAGTTTGACTCCCGCTGCTATTGGTCCTCCGCGGGGTTACAAACGGAATTGTGTATGGAGACAGATGGAACCTATGGAACCCCAGAGGATCAAATTCGCGATTTTTCTGCGGCACCTGCTGATCTTTTCATGATATGAATAGACCCGGCTATATGGCTCCATGGAGATGTGGAAGCAGCAAACGGTCCTCGTGCTGTTCTTCGCTTCCACTGACTCAAATATAAGTAGTTGATTACCCAAAATAATGTTCTCAGAGGATGGCGCCTTACTTTCTCAAGAACTGGATTCCCAAGCGCGAAGTCCGAGTTGCAGCGAGACCCCTGCTCACCGTGCTGTCAGAACTAACATGGCTACAGTGGGCTCACTTTTGGACAGGGTGCGTTGCGCGTTTTCTCAGCTGACATCCTCGTCTCTCTTTGGTTGATCGATTTCGCGATTTCCCAGTTGGCTTGCGTGGACCTGTGATGCTATCGACTTTTTTTCGGTTTCTCTGACCGTCCCGCTGCTTCAGGTCCAATTCAACAAACCCCAAGCCTCCACCATAGTTCGTTTCGTTTCGTCTTCTGTCGAGATACCTGCTAATCGGAACCACAAAAGACAACTGCCATCACTTTAACATTGCTTTTCCGGCCAGTTGGAGCGGTACGTCAATTTCTTGGATCCAAACGCCACCAATAACTAACACATCTCGCTTCATATCTCCCAGCTGATATTCGGAATCCTCTCTGACCGTTTCGGGAGAAAATGGCCTCTCGTATTCAATCTAATCTTAATCGCCATTCTTCAACTCGGCGCCGGCTTCGTCCAGACATTCAAACAATTCCTCGCCGTCCGTTCCCTCTTCGGTATCGGTATGGGTGGAATCTGGGGGCTGGCAGCTTCGACCGCCCTTGAGAATCTTCCTGTCGAAGCTCGTGGTCTCGCCAGCGGTGTTCTACAACAGGGATACGCGGTGGGCTATCTCCTCGCTGCGTGTGTCAACTTGAAACTTGTACCGGCGGTCTCATCTGGTTGGCGGAGTCTTTTCTGGACTGCGGCTGGCATTTCTTTGTTCACTGCCTTTGTGCGCATGCTGTTGCCGGAGAGTGAGGTGTTCTTGCGTGCCAAGGCGGTGGAGAGGGCTGGTGGGTTAGATACGAAGACGAAGACCAAGGTGTTTTTCAACGAGACAAAGCAAATGTTGAAGACGCACTGGAAACGGTGTATCTACGGCGTTCTGCTCATGACTGGTGCGCTGCTTGTATCTTGCTCTCCCTACTTTCCATACTAATGCACGCTTGGCAGGATTCAACTTTTTGTCACACGGATCCCAGGTGTTTCGTCATTGGATGTACGAGGTCTAAACTCGTATACTAACATTTTGTTCTAGGACTTGTACCCCACATATTTGCAAACCACGAAAAACTTTACCGCACATAACGCTACGATTGCGACCATCATCGGCAACTGTGTACGTGTTTTGCTCTAACTCCGTATCTTGCACCCCGTTGAATTTTCCGTATCAAGGGCGCCATTTGGTATGCCTGCTCACTGAGAAAACATCGTTCCTTGCACTCATTCACATCTACAGCGGAGGTCTTCTCGCAGGCTGGGTTAGCCAGTACATCGGGCGTCGTCTGACCATCATGTACGTTTACATGTACTTTTTTCTCCGTTTATCATGGTCGATTCTTACCATTCCTACTAGTATTTTTGTACTTCTCATCGCAGTCTTCATCCCTCTATGGATTCTCCCCAACTCTTTCAGCGGCCTTTCTGCTGGTGCATTTTGTATCCAGTTCGGCGTTCAGGGTGCATGGGGCGTCGTAAGTATATCTCTTCCACCACGTCATATCTTCCCTTACCATACTTGTGCTCAGATCCCTATCTTCCTCGCCGAAATGTCCCCGGCCGCATTCCGTGCAACCTTCCCTGGTGTCATGTACCAGCTCGGTAACGTAAGCTCATGCTCTACATTTTCTGCGTAAGAGTGGATTCTTTACACGAGCCGTACAGATGGTTTCGTCGTCTGCGTCTCAAATCGAAGCCAGTAAGCTCCCCTTCTCAGTTGGAAGCCATCTATCTGTTGGGCTGATAACCATTGCCACCTTCAGCCGGCGGTAATCATCTGAAGACGACAATCATCAAGAATGGCAAACCGACCATCGTTCCGGACTACGCTACGGTGTGTCCTGTATTCCTATCCACTATCCACGTTCGCCTGCCTGAGCTCCGCCGTGATTAGGTTCAAGGAATTCTGATCGGTGTAGTCTCGGCCTTTGTTCTTATCGTCACGGCTCTCGGACCTGAGTACGTTAGAATCTACTTCTCTTGATTCTACCCAGAAGCTCACGCTCAATTTCCGCAGGAACCATGGATCACATTTCGAGAAAGCCAAAACGGCTTTCGAAAGGGGTGGAGGAAGGGACGAAGTCATTGAAGAACCTGTGGCGGAGAAGGATTCGATTGATGAGAAGGTTGACCCACATAGGGTGTAGAGTGCACACGGACTAGTTGCGTTCATTTTGCGGGATTGGTAAGTTGTATACGCCATAGCTGTTGTAACGTTGAGTCTTAGGGGAGTGCTGCCAGGTCACTATCGCTGCTACCTCTGCTGTACCATTGGCCTACATATATGGAACGAAAAATGTCAGCCCTATTTGTATGATCCCACCGCCCTGGTCAGGTAAACCCTGAGGCCTGAAGCTTGAAGCCTCTTGCGAACTGAGGAAACTCGAATAGTAATATCATGCAACCCTCGATCGAGCCGGATTAAGCCGATTCAAGCCAAATCGACATCGTGAATTATTTTTGATAAGTAACTTTTGTCGACAACTGTCTTCAGTTGACCATGACCATGACGTTGGTCTACAACTTACTCATCCTCGTTATGATCAGCTTGTTCAAGCAAGTTGTGATTTCATCCCCACAACTCTGCCCAACTTCTTCCTGACCACCACGACGCGTACGCGTCCCCTACGCGTCTCTTGCATCTCCTTCCGAATACATCATCGCTAGCTTAGCAACAACTGTATAGATATTACTGAGGTTACACAATTGCATGCTAGATCAATATAGCGCGGAAGAAACTAGCATTATCGCTAGGAGAACAAATTCGAAGATGAATTTGAACACGCCGAGAGACCTGCGAAGTTGCGACAGCGCCATTGTGTGTTATTCATACTGGATGTCTTGAACATCATCAGGCAATGGCATGGGGATGCCAAAGGAAAAGTGGACATGATGGCGCACGAAAACTCGCGGCAACAAGAATGGCAAACTATGCACTCCCTCAACACACCTGCGCCATCTGAAGGAACAACACTACGCCAGGATGACGCGGTGAGTGATAGATTGTCGAGTGCAAGTGTTGTCCGACTTTGAACAAAGACAACAACCCCGGCTCGAGGCACTGAACGAGTCCTAGACCACGGCAACGAATTCATGATCTTCCCCAGACCTCCATCTCCAGAAGATGAGTGGTGCTGGTAGTGAGATCCGTGAGCAAGGAGCCGGAAGATCGAACTGGGAGAGGGGCCGTGTCTCGTGCACGAAGAGAAGGGGTGTGCATTAGACATTGCCAGGTATTGGACGAGGCTAGCGTCTGAAGGAGAATGTGGAAGACCATCGGTGTCTGTGATAGTGATGTCCATGAGACGTAGAGTCGGAAAATGATTGATGGGCGTGATAGATGTGGTAAGAGAAATGCTGGAACGATGCTATTTGTGAGACTTGGAGGCTGACATGGCGGTCGTTTAGACCAAAACTAAGCTTGTGAAAATGGTGAGTCTAGAGCGTTGGAAAACAGAAGTCCTCAGCTAGGGTATCGTACATCCCTCGATTCGTTTGCCAATAATGGTGCGAGTTCAAACTCCATGTGGACAATCTGACAAGGATACCATTCTTACGAGGTCTAAGATCACAGCAGAAGAAATATAAACCTTCTATACGAATAACTGCCAATGGTGAGCATCCAAGGTAGGAAGATGTCGGAGAGAGCGGCGCCCCCTGCTTGTCATTCATCTAGGCGTACAACTGCCAATGTTGGGATTCAAAACGCGTAAGACATGTCAACCAACGACTTGAAGGGATGTAAGCACCATGATATCGATATTGTGGTCGTTTATAGAAAACCATTGAATGACAGTATGTAGTATGGAGGATATTGGTGTTGACCTCTGTTGACGGTCATTGAAATATTCAAGTTAACGCTCGACGCAGCGCAGGGTTTTCAACTTCGTCCTGAAATAATCTCGTAGACACTTCTTCATGCTTCATTGCTCCTGGTACTAGGCTGTGCAAGTCCTCTTCCCTCGCCTAGGATCTTGTCTACCCTCTGACCTCCATAACCAAGTGTCGACGCCGCCAATGGTCAATTGTAAAATTTAAATGTTCCATAAACCGTGACATATGTTGTACCGTAAGGGTCATTCCAGTCTCCAAGCATCACCATCAGTACGTTTTTCATACACAATCAAAAATAGATTTAAAAAATCGTGATTGAAATGACATGCACCCGTACTTCCGTGCATCCAACAAAACAGTTCACGCCAACGCCGATTTACCGTACCAGCCTGGTCCTCCTATCATTTCCGCAGTAGTGAAGACTCCACTATACTACTCCACATTGGGCCACAGTAGGTTAGTCTATTGATCTGATCATTGGGAAGATTTTGAAGTCTATGGATTCCAGGATAATTCATCCAGATAACGGTACTTCCTGCAGTCCAATTGCACTTCCCATGCACCCGAGAGTATGCATAGGATCTCAGTCCGTGTCAGGACGCGATTTCAACCAAACGATGAACTCTATCTAATCTGCAGAGATGATTTGCGGTTAGGGTCAAAGTATGCTAGCCGCCCGACGGCTGTGACTGAGCGGAACAAACTCGCATCCGGCGCCCGCTCCAGAACAAAACTGATGTCTTGACTACTGCATTGTCTGCACTGAGGATACTGCGCGTCAGGGAAGCGAGATTAAATTTGCGATGACCACTGGCCTCGCGCCTACCACAAAGATGCGCAGCTAGTTTCTTTCACTCAATGGTGCCAATGGACCAAACGGTTAAATAGATGCAAGAATGCGATCTTCATCCCCAGAAACATCGCTTTCAGCTCCATCACTCTACCCACACTTAGTTCTGCAACATCTTGATACGACAGCCATGCAATTCAAGAGATTGACCGCCTTCATTCTATTGTGCCGTAAGTCGAACTATCTATCTGCAACGACACTCGCTCGTCATCGCTGATTTCCATCCTTGGTAGTGGCCGCAATTGTGTCAGCGTCGCCTGCACCACAAATTCCTGGAAATGGGTCGTCTACCCACAATGGAGGCCACGACGTACAAAAAGCACGAGATCTCTCGGACTCTGTGCGTGCATCAAAGGGTACGGGGCACGGGGGCCCGCACAGACGTGCTTCCAAGTCTGGTGGCCATGATACGCAGGGGCACGATAACCACGTCCGTCGGGAGTCTGAGACCCACGGGGGCGATGAGCGCGAATTTCCGAATTCGCAACGCGCAGTAACCCACCGTCGTTCACAAGGCCAGCGCGAGCCCAGCGGGCAAGGCAACTCTGGAGGTCAAGAGACGAATGGTGTGTTCCGCATCGCAACTGCGTCTGGAATCTGGTCCACTCACTGATCGTGCATTCTAGGATCACACAACCCAAACAAACGTTCTAGCGTGCACGAAAAGAACTCGTCAGGGCATTCTGAGACCAGATCCCAACGCCAATCTGGAGGTCAGGGGCAGAACGGTATGTCGAACCTTACTCCACCTTAAACAGGCTTTTGTGTTGATCACATGTCACCATTTTTGCAGGACCACACAGACGTTCTGACGATCAAAAACCAGGCAAGCACAACAATGAAGCGCGGGAGGATTCCCAGAAACCAGATGGCAGAGGCAATGGCACAGGGCCTCATCGACGTTCAACTGACAATGTCGATCCTAGCGGCCAAGGAGGCCCGGACGCCCACACTGGCATCGGTCATAGTTCGCACGTTGGTGGCACTTCTTCGCACAGTGCACGCGAGGCCCGTTCGACCGGCAAACCAGAGAATCCCGACAAGCCTCACGTCAACGAAGCACGGGAAGATTCGCAGAAACCAAACGGCGGAGGCAAAGGCTCGGAAGGTGGAAGGCCTCAGCGACGTTCGACTGGCAATGTTGATCCCAGCGGCCATGGAGGCTCGAACGGCCACGGCACTTCCTCGCACAGTGGAAACGAGCCTCGTTCAACCGGCAAACCAGAGAATCCCGGCAAGCCTCATGTAAACGAAGCACGGGAAGATCCACCGAAATCAACTGGCGGAGGCAAAGGCCCGGAAGGTGGAAGACCTCAGCGACGCTCGACTGACAATGTTGATACTAGCGGCCCGCACACCCACACTGGCACCGCTCGTGGTTCCCCCGTTGGTGGTACTTCCTTAGTTCATCATTCGCACAGTGCACCCGAGGCCCGTTCGACTGGCGAGCACAGGCATTCTGAGTCCGGGCGCGCTGATTGAAATACGAGATCTTGTTCAGGGGTACGTCCCTTCTCTTTAAGCCTACAGAGTCGCATATTCATCTATTCACCGCGTCCTCAAGCTGTCGCAAGGATAAGCACCTCAAATTTCAATAGTGATTTTAGATTTCATCTTATACTCTCCAATATCTCAAATCCACGACATCACGAACAATTTCCAATATTTCTGTTATGCTCCGAGGCTCTACATATGGACATTCTCAAAGTTTCTGTACTCTCATTTTCCGTTGTATTTACCATGATTCCAATGTGACTACCTCGAGTTTGAATTCCAGGACCACCGAGCAAACCTTGGCCAAGACTCAGACACAACACCAAATCACAGCCTGAGCAGCGTTAACTCATTCGCATGGCATCAGACAGCTGGTGATAACATACTTCAAGCTCACGGCATATAGTCTTCGAAGCTCCATTATCATCCTTTGTATTAAGCGCTAGTAACGTTTCAAGTTCAAGTTAGTCATGCTCTGAGTTAGGCCTGTTACCGTCGTCTGCGTCTGTTGGCCGAGGCCAGTGACTTCAACATTCCATTGGTTCCTGAAATAAAATATCCATTGACGAATCATTTGTCAGTGATATTCGATGTCGATATGTGCGTATCCGCCGCCATTACACGTCACCCAAAGAACTTTCAAGTTTTGTCGTCACCGTGACGGTGAACTCGAGGAATGATTGAACCGGTCTGAGGCGGTTCAAATGTAAACTCCACGTGACTCCTCCCTTTCACCATGTCGGACGCCCTCATCACGAAGAGACTGCATGTATCTGGGCTGACACCAGCGCTGACAGCGGACGACCTTGAAAAACGGATCTCCTCCTTTGGTACCGTCAGAGCTGTCGATGGATTTGGTCTCCCGGACGGTTTGGGCTTGCCCAGGAAATTTGGGTATATCACGATCGAGACAACACCAGCTAAACTCGCTAGATGTATGTGAAAATTTTCTTCTTATCAAATACGAAGCTTTAATAACTCCCGCTTCCAGGTCTGAATCTTCTTAGTGGATCTACGTGGAAAGGCGCGAAACTAAGAATCGGAGAGGCAAAACCCGATTTCGCAGAACGGTCTGTCGTCATCATTTTACGAAATAAATCCACTGAGAATGTGATACAGGATTGCCCGCGAACGATCCTCTACCTCGGACGAACCTCTAAAAAAGAAACGGAAACGCTCTCATGGTGTTGGTATGGAAGCACCGGACATGTCTCTCGTCTCACATGAAAATGCTGCAAGCAGAGCCGGTTGGACGGTCACACCGCTCGGCAGGATACTGCGACCAGTGAAGATGAGGCCCGAAAGGCCGTTACCCCGTCTCACCGAGATACGAGACAAGAAACGCGTCGATGGAGAAAAGAAGGTCAAAAAGAAGGTGAAGGATCCGGACTGTAGGGCGAGAAGGCGTACGATCGATATGACACGATGGGGGAGTGTTAACCTAAAGGGTGTCTTTTTGGATGCCGACATAGTTGCGGCTGCTGGACCCAAAGTGGACAACGTATCTACTGATTTGGAGCTGGGTGCGAATGATAGTAGCGAGGGTGAAACGGAGGCACAACTCAGTGACCCGGAAGATTGGGCATCCATGGGCGAACCCCATCCTACTTCTGAATTGCCACAATCAACACGTCCATCAAGTCCACCACCAGCTTCGACCCGTATGTCGCAGCACCAAGCGGCGACCGGCATTACTCAGGCATCTCTTCTCGCCGAAGAGAAATCTCACTCTCTTGACCTACTTGCTTCGCTCTTCGATGGGAAAACAGATGCAGAGTGGATTGGGAGGGAAATCCTAGGATCGGAAGTCCGTGAAGAAGAAACCGAGCAGACTAGGGTGTTTGAGAACGTAACGGGCGGGAAGGACGAAGTGGTGCCGATGGAGGAGGATGGTGACGGGAGTGACGCGCGATTCGAGGAAGGAGGAGCTCAAGCTATTCATGTTCAGGCCGTGGAGTCGCATCTAGAAACTGGAGTGAAGTCGAAGCTCCTGCCTGCCACCTTGGCAACTCACCAACAACCCGGAAAGTCGACAGGACTGAAGGATATTTTCGCCCCAAGCGAAGACCAGGGTATGCAACACTCTTTCTTACCGGAACATCATCTCGCTAATAATTACTGGACTTTCAGCGGGATTTTCCCTCCTCGGACACCTTGACCTTGATTTAGAGTTAGACGAAGAAATACCATTCTCTATACCTCATCCTACGCAAGATCAAGTGGGCGAGGCACAGGCACACGTTCATGCCCCATCGACAACACCCATACACCACACGACGTACCCTCCTCCAGTCCCTGCCCCAACAACAACTTATAACCCTTCTCTCCCCTTCTTCTTCCATACGGCCACCACTTCCTTCATTCAAAACAAAGGTCATGCAAATCGGGTGCAAAAATTTATCCCAGACTGGCGAGACCCCAGCGTTTCATTCTTCCGCACAGAAACTGAGGAGAATATCAGAGAGAGATGGGAGAGGGAACGAGGAGAGCTGACGCAGGGATGGAAAAAGAGGTGGAGGGAGGCTGGGAAGATAAAGCGGCGCAAGGTGGGCGGCGCAACGACAGGTGCTGGTGACTGGGAAGGTTGATGCGGGTGTTAGTATTTACTCTGTGCGGGCTGGCGTTAGTTATTACAACGTTTGATATTTCACAATCATGTAGCACCCACTACATACTTACAAGTCAGCGTTCGCATCGAGAGATTTTCACTTGGTCATTCTCGATTTTCATTTTGGGCATCACCCTGAAGACTCTCGGCAGACTAAGTATGAGAAACTTTTTTGGTTAGTCCACAGATATTGGAGTTCATATTCCCATTAGCGAAGTGGCGCTGGCAAATAGGAAACTCGAAGGTGCGTATTAGTGACAGGATAATACTGGGGCGGAGGGATCACTAGAAACATAGGCTCAATTATTGCTCAATTAAGGAATTTGGAAGAAAATCGTTGGAATGCAAACTATCAACCCGAACGGAGACGTAGTACTACGAGAAGAATGACGACATCACCTGCCAGTGGGTCAATATGTTCGGGCGCCAAGTCGTCGATTCAGGATAAGTGTGGTGAAGATCAACATAGGCAGTTTCCATTCAATGTCACCTGAAGTAACTGAGCTACCATCTGGCTAAGTATGCTTTTGCGAGCGAGATAGCCCTAGTATTGGCGAAGGGAAGACACCGCGACAAGAGATTCGCCTCGGTTCCAGCTCTTCTACCAGGATAGCTTGCAGTATCTGTATATGATGATCGAGTTGACAGTCTGGCGTAATGGTTTCGTGGTGGGGTTCTTTCGCTAAATCAGACTTAGAGGTCCATGGCTTCCCAACCAAAGTCAGGCACGGGGCAGAATCGCACGCGATCATAAGGTCCATACTCAGTTTGTCAAGCGTTTCATTCCAAGGAATGCCGCGACCACTTATGAAAGGTTTGTTATTTATTCGTAATTTATAAGGAACGCGACTTCGCACAGCTTTTTCCGACTTGATCTGACATTGACCATTTGTTTTTACTGAGCAGGATAGATCGATCAGGTCATCTTGAGGGCCAAATTCGTCGCATCGGGATCGAACATATCAAACTTTAACCCGAAAATAACAATAGCACACAAACAATTCTGTCCAGAATCGGAACGAACAAGAATACACAACTTCAAGAAGCTGTACATATGGACCCACATACTCAACGAATCGACACCATTGACTTTGCATGCGGATCCATGGACACCTCCATTGAGAACAAGCTATCTGTCAAGGCCCTTGTTTCTGCATCCGCCTGGCAAACAAATGCTCGTTATTGACGTCGACTCCATACTATTGTCCTTCAAGTTGAACGTGTTTTCAGAGTAATCGATAATTTGTCCGTCTTCTGACAGGCATGCTTCTATCTCGGACGTTTTTCCATGACAACCCAGTGCAGCAAACACTCAAAACAATACATGGTCTACCATGACGAGGTGTTCCTATAGGACCCAGGGCTAACTAGTATATATTTGAGATGCCCTCCCAGGACCTTACACACTATAACCATCCCAATCCATACATCTACATCTACACGATAATCCACAAGCATGATTCGACCAAAGCCATCAAACGATCTGAACCCGCAGCAACTTTGCCTTTCCCCCCCGCACCGATGTTCACGTTTGAACTCTTTTCCCGATCCAGCCACCGCTGCGGTGGAAGAATTCTTCCATCACAGACCTGGAATATTCAAGCCAGCCCAGGGCCACACCAGTTCGACCAAAACACGGCCACCTGCATCATTTGATCGACATCTGGATGCCCGACTTATCCTTCGTCGAATTGTATATACTCCCTCGATCGTGGAAGATCTCCAGCGAATTGCTGGATATGCTTTGAAGTCTGCTTCAGAGGCAGGAAGAATCCCAGCTATCTCTGATCCTTTTCCGTCAGGGACAGTGCGTGAATTGGGGCAAGTACAGGCTCCATATCAGGACATCGTCTGCGAAGAGGAAATCAAAGCAATTTATGAGACGACCACTGCCCAATTTTGTAGCGTGGTCGCATCGACGCTAGAGTTCTGCCTCTCCCGTTGGGCTAGTGGCCTGGACTGGACTACGAAGACGAAAAAAACTCGTGGGATTGCTGATGGATTTCTTAGACTGAATCACAGGCCTGTGGACATAGACGTTCCGACGTTGCCGGATGAATTCAAAACAGTCGCTGAAGACTTTCCCGTCATAGGGATATGGGAGTTCAAAAACCTCTTGGCTGGTTCTAGGGAAGTGTTCGAAGCGATTGCGCAACAGTCAAACTCTGGAGATTTTCATTGGGAAGGTTGCGAATTTGGCAAGCGGTGTCCTATCATACATCCAGGACAGGGTGGACGGCCCGAGGTTACTGGGTCAAAAGTAGGATTCGATGTGCAACGCCCAATCTGCCAAAGTCTGCTGTCTGAAGACTCGGACTGTACCCAGCCACCTCTCCCACCATTCTCATTCAGCGAAGTCGATAGAACGCATGCAAGGTATATAACACAACAGGTGAATGAATTTATATATTCCAATTGTCCGCTGCCTTATAATTACTTATGTCTTGTATGCAGGTCTGGACTGAAGCAGTAAATGAAGATGCCACATTCATCGTTATCAATTCAGGTACATACGAGATCATTGGCATACGGGATCGTGCGAAACAGACCCTCTACATTACCGGCGTGATTATGACTACTGTCTCCACATGTGATTATGGTAAACTGCACACGGGTCTGTTCATCGCCGCCATTCGTGATGCGAGGGAGCGCAGCCTCCGATTACAGAACTCCAATCCCCATCCCGATAGCTGGACGACGAGTTATTCCCTTAAGAAGCCCAGAAATGTAGGCATGGTAAGAATTCTCCTGTGTCTCTTCCGATGTTGACTGAGAGTCATGTAGAGATCCATCTTGAAAGACCTTTTTACTTGCCATTGGTTAGCCATCGTTGCAGGCTCCGGGTATGATCAACGCTTTCCATTTCAACCAAACTCCTTTTGGATACGTGGCCTTTCGCTCACTCGCTCAACCCAGCGGCAGGTACGCGAGAGCCTGCACCCCTTCATCAGGATACGAGTGATTGACCATATCAACTCCCGCGTGTACAGAGGAGAACTTGAATTTTGCGGGGTGTCCTTCAAAGGCATTCCTGGAGAATGGGCAAAAACTGTGGTAATAAAAAATGCGGACGGTCTAGAGGACATAAACAAGCTCGCATACGAGTTCACGGTGCATCTGATGTTAAGAAATGCAGGTGTCACCGCTATTCCCAAGGTCATAGGATTCTTTCGGTATACAAGTCTGGAAGGTGACGAATTCCCGCATCCAAATGCCGTTCTCGTCATGGAGGATGTTGGGCAACCGTTGAACGACCAGGTCGTTTCGAGGAGCTACATGTATGTCACAATTCTGCATGTCTTGATAAGCCTTGATTCACAATTTACTGACGGGCGGCTGACGAGCAGCACAGCCTTTTGCGGAGCACTCGCATCGATTCACAACGCTGGCTACCGCCATAGAAACCTCATGAGAGAGAATCTGGTACTGAACAAAGTAAATATGTCTGTCTCGATAGTAGGTCTAGGGCATGCACGGCCAACGAAGTCGGAACATGCGAGACGGGACGAGCTGGGAAGTCTGCTGTGTCTCCTGCCGAACCCCTTGAAGCGCACAGGGGATGGAACTCATACATCATCATTCTTACATATGCACGCAGGCCCTGGACACTCGAGCTTGAGCAGCGATGATTCCGATGCATCGCGGCCGCAAGAAAACGTTGTGAACGGTGACTCGGACACCCTTTGATACACATATGTGATTCCAGTACATATATGTAATGCTTTGCGTTCAGTTATTCCAGCACTACAATGTGGGAACGTACTTAAAAGACACGTGATATCATTGGTATGATCATGTGAGGGTTCAGTAACTATCATTCACTACCACAAAGTACCTGGATGGAGCAAGCGACGTACGAGGAGCTCCAACGCCAACTCTCGCTCTTGTTCAACTTCAATCCTCCATCACTTGCGCCCGCTCCGAAGTCAAGACCTCCAAAGCTCGTTCCTCCTCCTTCCATATTTTACGACAAACATCTGGATGAGCGACTTGCGCTGAAGAGGGTGGTTTCAATGCCCTCTATGGTGACTCGAATATCGGAGACGGTTGACCAAATGCTCCATTCCTTCGATGAACGCAAGATACGCATGCCTTTATGTGGACCCATGGACGGTTTCCCCACAGAGCGATATCGTTCTTCCATTAGGATCAATCGCCCGATTGTCGACGCCAATTCTGTCGCACGGGCATACCAAAGAACGACCGCGTCGTACTGCATGAATATCGCTTCCACAATGTTCTTGTCTCCCCATGCATCTCGCTGGCTCCCAATTCTGAATTGGGTTCGGAGGACAGGGCCAGGGTCAAGAGATCACCGTGCGCTTGAGGAGGACTATGCCTTGCAACTTCTGTACATGCCTGGCGAATCAATTCACACGGAATTATCAATATCGTCACGTACCTGGGATTCTCTGGACAGCGAAACCCGTGAGCGCCTTCTTCAAATTGCCCAGAGGTCCCCTGTCCTAGCAGTTTGGCAGATCTTTCCCGTGTCCAAAGAAGCAAAAGATCTTATATATGACATGGGCAGATTTGCCTCTTTAGGGAACTTTGTATCTGAGAAATGCTTGACAGCTGGGCATCCAGCGATTCCCCCTGCCAGACTTCCATACACGCCAGATGCAACAGCCACCTTATGGGGTGTTCCAACCGCCTCTCTCGCCGAAAATCTTGACGTTTCAGGGGTTTCGTCTGCAGGTCCATCATCAGCTCCTGTTGTAGATGCAATGTCGACAAACGGCCGTGCTCCGGTTGGCGCAGGGGGCAAGTCTGATTCTGTCACATCGAAGGTCAAGGAGGCTGGCCGCGACAGGCGCGCACGTCTTTCAGCAGTGGCAAAAAGCAGTCTTGTCACTGATGCCTTATGGCCGGATGTCACGGTTACAGATCGAGTGCGTTCGAGGTGGAGCGACCCAACATCATCTTTTCTCCAACATGTGAGACGCCAACTCGGTCATTCGCCGTGCAGCGTTCGACGACTTACATTGATGTAGGCCTGGTCCCGCGCAGTCGAGAAAGATTGCACATTCATAATTTTCAATTGTGGAAACTATGAACGGATCGGATTCCGCCACCGTTCGACTCGGACCTTGTTTCTTTCGGAACTCATCGACGTAGCAAATTGCAAGGATCCGGGCTACGGAAAACTCCAGATCGGGCTGTATATGTCCATCGTTCACGACGTGATGGATCGCAACTCCCAGATCTGCAAGCATGACGAGGGTCACAAACCCCCTGGTCGCAAAAGGCGTCGAGAGACTCTGTCGTCTATTGGCCAATCCAAACGTCCCAGGACCAGAGCGTATGTTGCACAGAAGCGCGCGGATGAGATAGAGCGCGACAAAACATACGACGTACGACATTTCCCTCAGTCTACTATTCGTTTATTGATATACTTGGTGCAGATTGTGAAGAATGATGCATGTAATCGTGACATCCTTTTGGTTCGGCTACATTACGGAGTCCACAATTCTCCTGCGCCAGCGTCATTTTTGCGGGAAGGAACGTCGCTTTCCGCTGTCAAGCAGACTTGCGCACCACATCAGTATATGATACTCGATGTTGGTTCAGAGATTTCCGCTGGAGCCACAGGAGTTGTTCATAATGCAACACTTCAAGTATCGACCGCATCCGACGGCGTTCGAAGTCTGGAGGTCGTTGTGAAATTTGCATTCAAGAAACGACAACAGCGGAAGCTGAGGCACGAATTCTCCATCTACGAACATCTAGAATCACCGAAAATAGACGGGATACCTGTCGTGTTTGGTCTTTTTGAAGATACCGAGAGCGCTACGTTGGCCCTGGTGATGACACACGTTGGAATTTGTCTATTGGATCGCGGCCCTGGGGCCAAGGAGATTACTGTGGTGAATCCGGGGGAACCCACCTTGAATCCGAAGATCGCAGTGCCAGATTCAAGTACCACCGTGTTAGCCACCTTTTGGTTGTTCTTATACCACACACAGGAATAACTGACGCCATCTTCATTAGTGACGAGGAGTCTTGGCCTCCAACATTTACTGTGTCAGATGCAGAGCGGTTGGTCATTTTGCTCGTGCATGCCCATGGATGCTAATTATGATCGATTTTCCAAGTGCCGCGTTCATCCGCGTGTTTGAGGATATCCATCGTGCAGGTGTTCGACACCATGATCCCCGATTAGAGAACTTGATGGTCAATGACAACGGTGGAGTCACTGTCATCGATTTCGACAAGGCGGAGCTGGACGCCAGTCAGAGCTCGAGGGCACGCGAAATGATCTATGTGAAACATGTTTTGGATGGTGTATATCCGAACCGAGATAGCATGTTTACTGAACGTACACCACCACCAATACCGATTCACACACACTTTTCACGACGACACAGTAGTCATTCTGAGGGCGAGTCGGGGAGTGACTCTGGAAGTGAATCAGAATGACCTTGTCGTCCCATGTATTGTCGTACTGCGCTGTAGGGCCTCGTATATTCTTTCGATGTCTTCAATGTATGAAGACTTCGGACGAGGTCATCAGTGAATTGAGCGAACCAGAAGGGCTTTAATTACTCTACGAAATTTGATTATTTCATTTGAAGTAATAGTTAAGACCCAACCAAATAGAGTGCGTGTAAGAAAATTAGTCCATGGTCCATTGTGATCTAATTCAAATGCCAAGTCTATGAGTCACTTAATTAACACCCTTCGTTTCTACGATATGGTAGTTTACTTTTCGACCCATAGCTCAGGCTGAGCGCGAGGTAAGAAGATGCCAGGATGTACGAAGTTTATAGTATAGATCGCGAGCGTGATCATACCGCCGTCGAGAACATCTAACGTGGTGGTTCATATAAATCACCGATGCGAGAAGGATAATGACGTACTGAAGTAAACCTGATTCCCAATGATTTTTCCACCCCATCCATCTGAAAGTTCGATGACACGGTAAATACCACTGGTCTTAGAATGAGAAGGCAATGCATTCCAAGGCTGTCTTTTCCACGTACCGTATGACAAGACATAGGGTGCTAAACTCGAGGCCATATGTCATGAGCTTCAGCCGGAGTCTCATCTCAGGCCGTTCTGTTTGCAAAGTATCTGTCGATTGCTTTGATGAAGTGATGGGCCAGTCCCTGACATATCGCAGGAAAAATTCCGCTTTGAGCACAACATATACTAAGATTACAGCTGTGAACTGGATGAGATGTGGGAATCAAGATTAATGAAGGCTAGAGTAGTCACCTAGTTGGGCGGCAATGCCACCCAGCATGATGTGTCCACCCTTTAGTCGCGGGTCATAAGCGAGACGGATTGGAAGGTGCAAAAGATATCTTACTAAAGCTGTCTGAGTTTGGTCTGCCATGTTCGATGCTGCAATTCCGCCACCAACGCCTTGTACCACCAAGGTGACAACACCCTGCTGTACGATCAATATAACCCACAATAATAGCGGAGGCACATACACAAGTAACAAAGATGACAGAATCTAAGAGATCCCGAGTCAGTAATTGAATATCCAGTATTCCAAGAAGAAAACCCACATAACCGAGGGGAAAGTCTGCTGTATGACGTACCCAAGTGGGCGACAATACGACCGTGAATGACAAAGGTAGCCGCTAACAATGGCGTGGGTGACACGATTGTAGTAATAATCCTATGTCGCGTTGGCAGAGGTACGTTGTGAAAGGACAGCAAGACTCACTGGAGCAAGAAGGCGTTATTATTTTGGACATTATAGGAACTCCAGAGCCGCCCGGACCACCCGGCTATTTCGCCGATGCCTGCGAGAACTATCGTGGGGAAGAGCCACCATAGACGAGAATGAATTGCTTGACCGATGTGAAGGACTGCAAGAGGAAGCTGAGTTAGACGGGCCCACTCAACATATTGATGTAAGGCGTTGCAGCTTACCGGTCGACAATCCAAAGAGACTCAAAAATATCAACGCTACCCACCGTGTTGGAACATAACCGTATGGGGAATCCAATGTTGAATTGTTCGTTACAGTCGTTTCTGTCAATATCGATCAGTTGATAAGGAAGCAGTGGTCAGAGCGACCTACCGTTGAGAGACATGATTTAGTGGGATCGTTGGCCTGCTCGATGTTCATCTTTCGCCGAATATTTGTAGGACAATAATTCAGGACACGCCCCGGAACGAATGAGCCGGTACAAGAACTTCGAAAACGATCGGGGGCCTGTAACGTGATGAACGCCTTGCTGCGGATAATAATTCAGCCTGTTGGTCTGCATGACGAGTGCGATGAAAGTGAGGAATTGAATCGGGTACGAAACACGAGATACGGTGTACTGCCTTGTCGTGCACGAAGAGAGACAGAAAGAAACGTACATAATACTGCTATGAAACGGAGGTTGCAAAAGTTGTTCATGCGTACATTTGAACAACTGCGGAGGAATGTAGCCGACGCGCGAAGCAGACGTGAGCAGCCAGGCAGAACTGGAGGGTTTGCTGCTTTGCACCGCAAAGTTCATTGAATTCTAAAACATCGATACGTTATATGGTGATGGTATATCTAACCCCAAGGTATATCAGTTCGAAATTATAATGACCAAACAGTGGAGGCATGCACTAATGTATCCGGCGAGGCAAGCCGCCACAGATGTGAGCGGCCAGGCACAATTGGGAGATTTGTATGGTGCACAAAGTTCATTGAGCTCCAAGATATTCATATGAGTATATGATGATATATCAGCCTGAAACTAATGACCGCACACTGTGGGATACCTACAAGGCGGTGTGCACCAGAGAACTGGAATCTGTTGTTCACCAGGGGTTATAATGAGGCGGTCCCTATTAGGTTTTCGACGGTTGACTTGCGATCATCGTGGTCCGTGGAGCTCGGTTCTGCAACTGCGGCTGCGCGACCCAAGGGGTGGCAATCGGTCGATCACGGACATGGTTGATGGCTCAGGTAGGTCCCCCCTACCCCCCCAAATAAGGAGATTGTTGGTGTATGTGATGACGAGCGGCAAACGGCACGGCTGGGGTGGCATCAAAGCGGCATTCGTGTGATCTCTTGCTTTCGACGACGTGTTCTTATCTCTGAGCGACGCATCTACCCGACATTTCGCTAATATCATGGAGGATCGATACTGTACATAATGTATCAAAGCCTTCTTCTCATGCTTCTGTTCATATATCTTCATTTTCTTCAAATAATGCAACTATACCAATCCGCGGGACCGCGATGCTGAACTGTCTGGCCTACCTCTCGAGAAGCTCGACCCTTCGAATGGGAACTGCCTAGTCCTCTGTACTATATCACCAGAGCTTGGCAGGATGATATATAACTACCTGTACTTACCGTATATAGCTGATACATGTACAGCTGTCATTAGAGCACGCATTGATATATCAGAACAACTGTAATTACCATTCTGTTGCAGTCCTGTCATGCACCTCAGTTCGACACCCTGCACAACGAACAGCAGGCTGCTGGCCACTGTCCCGCCTTTTGTCAGCCCGCCCTTGGGGTAATTATAACTTGTTATCTCACATTCAGATCTGTTTTTGAACCGTGCTTCCTGTAGATTGATGCCGGATTGACGGGACTTCTATTCCTCCTATTCTCAGTTTGACAGGCCCACAATGTTTTCAATTGTCTTCACTTCGTGATCTAGTCTGACCATGTGTTTGATTCCGTCTGATATGTCTTCCACTTTCCAATGTTTTGTGATATTATTTTCCACAATTTTTTTTTTCTTTGATCTACGTGCAGGGAGGGCTTGTTGGCTGTCAGATATGATATACATATCTTCTACTTCCAATGTTTCATGATAGTAAAATAATTTAATTTATCTGTAGCAGGGGACCGTTCACATCACTACGTAAAAGTTCATATGCCTCGGTCCATGCGTCTCTACAATGTGCAAGCGTCGACTCACAGATATCCACCTGACGAAGAGCATATGAAGCTTGCCCATCCTGGTTACCGTCTGCACGGCTTCGCACATCGTCAGCCCTTCTCTCCCACCCGTTACCAGCACCCGCGATCCACCCTGCGAGCAATGGCTCGCAGGGCTGGGGGTGGGTGCTGGGTCATCCCTCCTTGTTCTGAGCAGTGCTGGTGCCGGAGCTGCTGTGGGTCATCCTTCCCT
>QFEU01003222.1:0-15554 GCA_003316345.1 Tricholoma terreum
TTTGCATGGGATTCATTAAATCCTGATTCTGAGGAGATCATCAGCAATGTTGAGCTGTTGCCAGTAGTCTCAAAGTCAAGTATGCCATACTGCAATCAACTAGGTATGTATCTTCTATTATTGAATAGTCTAAGCCTAATTCAATTTACAGATCAGAAATGCCTGCTGGTACCCAACATTCCTGTCCATTTGACTGTCAAAAAATTTGAAGGCCATGAGACTGTGGAATGTTATTTTTGTACAACAAAAACCAAACTCAAGGACATGAGGAATCATGTTGGAAGACACATCCTCTGTGCATTCAGAGATGTTGGAGATTCACTGTCTCTGAAAGATGGTATGCAGATAGGTGTAAGTCCTTGTGGATGGTGTGGGAGAGAAGGATGCATAGTGCAGTTGTCAAAGAATAACAATATTTCCTCAAGCTGTTCATATCATTATATAAAAATGATGTATGCCAAAGCTGCCCAGTATTCTAAAACCTCTCCATGCACCAATGTCCCAATAAACTGCCCAATCTGCCCAGAAGGACTTTCAGGACAACCTAGAACAATCTGGAAATACAATGCTCTTGCTCATTTTGCAGCTGAACATGTACCTGTGGGAGGTGATGAGCTTCCTGACATTCCATCTCACTTCATTGTTGACACTTTCATAACATCAAAGGAGGAAAAAGACATGGGGATAAGCCAGGAGGCAACACAGGACTATAGAGATACATATCAGATTCCTGGAACAGATGGGATTGAAGAGGTAAAGAAAAGAGGGAGAGCAGAGTCTGCTATAAGTACAATGAGCACACAGCCACCTAGAAAGAATGCCAGATCATAGGTACACATAGGTAGTTACAGTGTATTACATCAAAGAGTGAATGAACCGGAATGCGCGAAGAATGCCTTGAGTAACGCGTTGAGTAACGCGCTAACAGCGTCGGACTGCATATGTACATACACGTGATGTAACTACTTAATTGGGAAGTGGGACCCCAGATGCATGGTTCGATACCCAACGGTGGGAGTTGATATCCCGGTTTCTTCGGCTGGGCGCCCCCTGCGACTACATACGTTCAGGTAGATATAGCAAAGCGGGTAACTACGCCAAGAATAGAAATGATAGAAACGGTGATAATTGGCTCGGCACAGCTGGCTGAGCTCGATATTCCAATACTCCCACTTTTCTTTCTTTGTTTTTTGCCTGCCTTCTTTGTCTTTCTTGACCTTTATTGCGACCTTGTCATGTTTATTGCTTTCATTGTGATGTTCTGTTCATGGGCTGTGGTTCTTACCCTCACATTCTCTGTTTATGGTTGTGTTTAAGTTCACGTTTTCTGTCCACTGTCCACGTTTTCCTGTGGCTTTCAGCGCCTCATGTCAACCGTTCGTGGTTGTGGTCCTCACGTTTACCCTGGAAGTCCACATCTCTTGCGTTCGGCTCATGTTTACCATTTCTAGTCGCCCTCAGATTGCACTTTTACCGGTACGCTTTCTGGTTGTTGTGCTCGGGCTACTCGGCCACTATGTGACTATTATATTTTCATTGTTGGACTCCGTTGTGATGAGATGACCAATGATTATACCACACCAACCTATCTGTGGCATCTCTATTAGCCTCGCCTCTGAATATGCTGTGTGAAGCTAACACTTGTAGACCATGATCATGAAGTTGGCAGCCAGTCCTGCAGCTATTATAGTGAAATTGATGAAGTTCACAGACAAGATGACACTCGTACGTACATTGCCGGCGCTACATAACACGAAAAAAATCGAAAGAGTTGGAATCGATCCATCGGGTATACGAATAAAGTAAAAGGGAAAGTAGTTCTACTCAGCCAAGAAATGTGGGACTAGACTTGGACATTATCACTATCCAGATGAGGCAGGGTGAGGCCATGTTATTGTGCATGATTTTTCACTTACCCAAATTGTCCAATAACGTTTCCTGGGGGCGAGTATTCACAGACATAGTAGTTTGCTTTCTAGTAATAGAACTTGATTAGGCCGTGAGCAAATTGACCTTTGGGAACTACAAACCCCGTAAGAAGGATCGAAGATGCCGTCGCATGATTGAACGGCGCAGCCGACTTGTGTCGTGCTCTTCCAAACGACTTGCGTAAAGTGAGAATACTGGGGGTTCGAAGGATCGTACTCGGCTGTTAAGTAGAATTTTGTGGGGGTCCCGTTTGGGCACCGTAGATAACTTTCAACAGAGGGTAATTCACGTACAGGCTTCGTCAGTCCACAACTTGATAGCACTCGGGATATCAAAAGAACCCGTGCCTGCCGCAAGGTTCTCTAAAGGTAACGCAAGATATAAGCACACTTATCAACCATTCGTACGGAAATTCTTACCGCCAAATTGTCCGCCCGAATGTTCGAATTTACATCCATTTGCCCATTGCTGAGCCGTGCTTGCCAGGGCGCCACTCCAAGTTAGATCTTTAGCGCCGTGTTGGGCGCGAATAGAGTTGTGGCCTTTCAAGTACGCCTGGATGTCGCTGTCAGATGTCCCTCCAGATAATCCGGCGGACGAATCGGCAGCATCCCGTGCTGCAAATGCTCGGGCAACACCGCTCCGTGGAGCGGTGGCCATGATTTTACCGGTTCCTCCCCGAGGCTCTGGAAGAGCAGTGGCACAGGATGTGCAGGCAAGTAAAATGACGAGAAGGACGAAAGAAGTGGGGCGAGTCATATCGTAATGAAAAGAAGGACAGTTCGAAGGTATGTGTTAACGAGGTTTACGAGAAGTGAATGATCTAGAGTTTGGGCGGAAGTACTACATATATAAGTATTTACACCTTGGAATCGCTATGGTGACCAGGGTACATGTGGTCACCTTGCGATATTATACAGAGCACATTGACCATCGGCGACCGGGGATGGGGGGAAACGAAGAAGCATGTTCAATTGACAGAATGATGACGCATGTGACCGCTCAATGAACTGCACGTGATATGGTTTGAACGACGATTACTAGATTTGCTGTAGTCTTGAAAGAGCAATCCGTGGTCGTGACTCTGTACAGTTGGTATCTATACCCCATACACAGGCAACGAGAATGCTTCTCGCGGTAAAAAGGGGTATCGGTGCAACAATTTTCGGACGTAGTATGTAGTTTTTGGCGATGACTTCTCCACGCGCTGCAGAGAGCGTGGGTACGTTGTGTACCCTCGTATTGCTTTGGAAAACTGTGAGCCTGAGGGTTTCATCGAGACGCAGTAGATCAGAAGGTGACAAGGCGCGACCACAACAACCAACTATTTCCAACACGACGTACTCCCCCATGCATGCATTGACGCGAGCCTGCGTGGGTTAAATTGTCACGCGACTCGATGCTTGTAGCGAGGGAATGATTAATTTTTGAAAAGTAAACGAGGTCCAAATGCATGAGGTTTTCAATGCATATCAAATGCCGATGGTTCGTGGAACCATGTGAAGGATACTTGGCGCTTCAATGCAAGGATCACGCTTAGAGTCAAGGTCAACCTAGCTCAGTCTTGACTTCCATCATCACTATCGTCACTTTCGAGAAACCTTCTAGAAGTGACGGTGTCTAAGTTATATAAAGGTCCCGTACAGACATCATTACAACCGCCGGTAGTGTTTCTTCTGCGCTCATGGTAATTTCCGAACTCTAGAAGGGGGAAGGAAAGCGAAGCTGAAATTTATTAGGCGCTGGAATGATTGACGTGAGAGTGGAGTTATTTCGTATGGGACGTGTTCATTGCTACATAGTGTTGTGCGAGTAACATCAAACAAAACACAGACTTGTCAATTTTCCAAAAGAAATACCAATATGTAGCAGGTCGAGCTGAGCCTCACTTGGTTGCCCCCAATCCCAGCTTTGTATGCTTGATCACAGCAGTGAACGGCGGGTCCAAATCTCCACTGAGGAAGTCCAATTCGGTCTCGTCCCGATCACCCCACGATCGAAGCCAACATCCTATATCCAAATTTTGGCTCCCATCTTAGGCGCAGCCTAGAACCATGTTTCATGAGTATCAGGAGAAGATAGCGAATGTAAGACCACATGTCTTCCCGACTTCATCGCCTTCCTTATGCTTTGGCGCAGTAGTCCTCCCGCCCTCCCTCCCCCTTGATCCTCCAAACTCCCTGCCAATACCACCACGTGCACTAATCGCACCCCTGCTCAGAATTTTCGCCACCTTCTTCTCATCCATGTTAGACCCACTCCTCGATGTCTTGATTAGCGTTGTATATCTTCCAGCCCTTCTCCCCTTGCTCTGGCTCTTCAGCCTGGATGCCATCCCCCAATCCTCCTAGTAACTTGCCATGTTTGTCGGCGGGAGTGACATCGTTGAAGGCCCTCTTACATCTGCTAGAAACCGCCGGATGTGCTGCGCCAACGTCGTCATGTCGATTATCCCATTCGGAAGCATAGTGATCGTCGGATCGGGTTTCGAAGCGGCGAGCATCGCTATGCGACCTATCTTTCCGCCCTTTTTGTGGGAGAGGATCGGAGGGCGAAAGCGAGGCGGGCGCGGGCACGTTTGCGCTTGCGTTTGGCTTTTTTGTCCCGGTCTTTTTGCCTAGTAGCGAATGCGTTATTGCCTGTCATAGAGGAGGGAAAGGATGGTACGAACTTCCCGGATGGAAATCCTCGATGTCCTCCAAAGCACGGCTCGTAATATATTAGTAGCTTATGGCCCGTTAGAACAGCTTCGTTTTCATCCAGTATCGGCTAACGAGGGAATAATCAGAGGATGATGGTTATATAGGACGACTGAAACATTACCTGAATATATGTGCAATGAGGTCCTCATCCTCTTCAGCCCACGAGAGGTTCCTCTCAAAAGTGCCACCATCGTCACCATCGTCATCTTCACCCTCCAAGGAAACATCTCTCGCGTCTTTCGAGAGTTTTGCCCTCGCATTGTTCTGCAAATGTTCCAGCCGCGGTCGAAATCCACTCCTTTGGGCTCTGCCACTCTTTATCCTCTTCGAATTCGTCCTCGTCCTCATCACTAGGCTCCCTTGGCAATCAACAGCTCCGCATCTACCACTGCATTCATCATCCTCGTCCGACTGATCCTCCTCAACTCTACTGCCACCTGCCTCATCTTCCTCATCCTCCCAACGCATCATCTTCCCACCAGCAACCCGTCCATCCGCCCCATACTCCTGACAAAGCTCATTGCAGCCCCATTGAGTTCCTGTCCAGGGTCCTTCCGCCATTCCATGCTCATCTTCATCCTTCCATTTCCTCTCGCCGTGCCCTCGTCCACCAGCGACATCCTCATCCCGCAAATCAACATCTGAATCATCTCCCTCTCCCCCCACCTATGATCCTTATCCTTCCGCAACTGTGCCCCTCCATAATCGCACCAAACGACCCAAACAATGATTTCTGCTCCTGCTGCCGCTCCACCCTCTTTCGCGCCACTAGTACCTCTTGTACGCGCAGTTTTGTTTCAGCTTCTATACGGAAATGTGTTGAGAACCATATTTTCGTTGGCACTGGCGTTGTGTGGACGTGGAAGGGACAAATGAAAAAGAAGGATGGAGGCGCGGTGATGCAAGTCCATGATGAGGATGTGTCGGTATTTGGAGTAATAGTGTCAATAGGAATGGTGTACGGTCTATTTTCATTTTCCGATTACCAATTTTATTTTTTCACGCTCCCCAACTCATCCATTGTCCCAAATGTTCTTCCTTCCTTGCGCTGGCGTGCTGTGGGAGTCATTGTAACGCCTGTGGTCTCTACTTCGTGAATCTTAGAGGCCGACGTCAGCACTTCAAGCTTCAAGTGTGAAAAGTGACCCAAGGCAACAGACTCCTAAGTGATATGGAGTGGAACCTGGGCGGTAAGAGTCAATTCACGAGTGTTCCGAGGGTCCTATAGCGGTGTACAGTGGGTCTATGTGGAGTGTTGCCCAATGAAAACGCGTCTGTGTGGAACATAGCTCAATGAAAACGCGTCAGAGTTCGGTGCAGTGATGCGAAGTTTGTGCTTTTTGGTTTGGTGGGTTCTCGCCGAGGCGGCCGTGACAGCGTGTGAGCTGTTAGCGCGATAGGGAAGTGATCTCCCCATTCGTAGGGCCTTCTTGACGGAAGGATCTGTGTAATGTTGCCTATTTTGTGTTGGCGTGGTTTCACTCCAGGTACGGAGACGTCAAACTGGTAAGATGTGTCGCTTCAATCTAATATCAGGTTCTAAAAAAGTGAAAGAGTAGGAACTCCCAACACTCAAGACAAGGGGCCATGGAAACTAGATGTTGGTATGAATTCAAGATGAGATACCGATTAGTTTACACCGTACGACTCGGATAATAAAACACGAGCACGTGATTATGGATTCTGTCAAGTGAGTTACAGCCTCTGCTGCGTGACTCAAGACAAGAGGTAGCGCAAAACAGAGGTCCACCGCAGTGGACCCCAAATTAGATAGGTGATGGAGCGACAAGCTACAGTAAGAAAATACAAAATATAAGTTTACTTGAACATTAATAGAAGGGAGTGGTGGGAGGGCCGAAAAAGAAGGCAAAAAGCTCAGAATTACGCAATAAGTTCTGAGGATGCTGTGAGCAACGAATCGATAAAAGACAAGCTGAGCAGCAGAGCCACTCACTTTGAGGATTCAACTGGATGAAGTAGCAAAGCTAAGAGCACAGTTGAATCCTGCCAAACAGAGAAGGCTAAGTTTATTGCGTAATGAGAAAGAATTACAAATCTCACAATGAAGATAGTTGTTTGATGTGTAAGCGAAGCTCAGATGGCGAAGCCAAAGAGGGGAACAACTATCTGAAAAGTGAGCTGGAGATCTAATGATGTGCATGGGGCGCTCACCTGGTTGCTTTCAGAGCAGATGGAAGTCAAGAAGCAACACAGGCAACCCCTATTCACACTGAAACTGTCTAAGATGAGGCATCGGCTAGCACTCTAGCACCAAGCCGCAGATGGCATGAATAGAGATGTAGGAGCAGGGCTCAGCACAGATGGTGGAGCCAGTTGCGGAGTATGCATTTGATGGCGCAGAGGCCTACAAAAAGCTCCTTACCCTTGGAACCCGCTTTACGATGACCTCTGCTGCGTGACTCAAGACAAGAGGTAGCACAAAACAGAGGTCCACCGCAGTGGACCCCAAATTAGATAGGTGATGGAGCAACAAGCTATGAAATGCTGGAGAAGGTGAGAGGTGGGGAGGTGGAGGTGTGAAAAGGATGTGGAGTGAGGAGCCAGGATAAATGGTTAATGCAGCCTGAGGGCAGCAAGTTGTTGTTCCACTCGAATGGAAGGATTGTCACGTATGTAAATCTTCCACGCCACTGAGGACCATCTGCCAATAGCCTGAATGACTGTCTCGGACACTCCCAGACTTGCAAGGAGTGTAGCATAACCAGCACGAGGTGAATGTCCACCAAACCGACGGTCTAAAATCGTGAAGAACTTCGTGTCAAACCAGGAATGGGTGGGATGAGAACCGTCAAGACGTAGGAATAGAGGAGAACACATTCCATGATGGCAATCACGCAGTGAGATATACTCATGTAACAGAGGCACAGGGTTTGCAACCTCTTGCGCAATGAAAAGTACATCAGTCCCTCAGTAGAATGGGTCCCCTTTATGATAAGGAAGGCGGTATTGAGCATGCCCATTGTCAAAGGTGAGTGTAGCCCATTTTATAATCTTCCGCCAATAAAATAAGCTTCGATCATTCTTCTGGACGAGTTCACCAATTTGGTGGCATGCATAGAATGCACAAGACATGATCACTGCAAAAAGAAGGTCATCATATGTTCCTGTGCAGTGTGCCACCTCAAGAAAAGCCTGAAGATGTGCCACGCACAAGGGAAGCTTCTGATGCACCAGATCAGCTCAGATCTTCTTTGATCCTCGGATCGTAGAAGAGATGAGGCTGTGCACACGGTTGGCATTGAACTCTGGATCGATGTCGCGGAGAAAATGCCGAACACCAGTGAGATATTTGGGTCCTGAAGCAATGAAGAGGGAGGTGTAGGCAATATAGTGTGACAAGGTCTGGGGTGTTGGATCGAGAGGTAAACCATGTAAAATGCAGAAGTTGATGTAGTCATGAGCACCTGTCGCATAGCCTTTAGTGGTAGAATGCTCAATGGAATTAACTTGAAGATGAAGAGTCCACTTATCAAGATCGGCAAGATCCATGGGAGGGTGAGTCACATGATGAGCTGTAGACTGCCCTCCCAGTGCGCTCAAAAGCACTCCCTCCATCACGCCGGCAGCAGCTCCCATGGAGGAGTGAACAAGCGGATGTGATCGGCAGGAAACTTGCTATGGTACTTATCTAGGAGGAGACGAGAGAGCATGTCTGCATGAATATTCTTCTTCCCTTCAATATGCTGCACACGAAGATCCATTCCCGAACAAAGCATAACTTCGGCGATAGCAAGTAGGGGTGCGTTATGGAGAGATTCAGAAGCACGCAGAGAATTGAGAACTGCCACAGAGTCTAGACTATCTGTCCAGACCAGGAGACGGCGAGGAGGTTGGGAAAAATGTGCAACATGATGGATAGCAGAAATAATTGCCATAAGCTCCAAGAAGAAGATATCAACCTTTTCTGAGGAGGAAGGGGCTTGAAGTGGATAAACGAACCCTTGATTGCCATATACAAAAGACAAGGCAATCCGAAGGCTGGTGTCAGTCCAGATGACCATATCAGCGATATGATTGGACCAGAGACCAACATCAACAAACTGAATTCCAATGGCACGTGGAATAATCGTCTTTAGCCATGAAAGATCTGCAATGACAGCAGTGTTGATCAGAATGCCGGAGTATAGGTGAGATTTTCCACTGATTTTCCGATACAATTCTGACAAAGCAGGGCGACCCCAAGGAAGAACGTTTAGAGGCCGGTTGGGATGACCTGCTAGATGCTGCCAGGCTCGAAGTGGAGGGGAACGATCTGGAGTGTTGAGAAGATGATTGATTTTTGTGATGATGCCAGTGACAGAATCAGGGGATAAGGAAATGCTCCCTTGATTGGCATCTACCCAAAAACCTATGATCTTGAGTACCTCACCATGTTCCTGCTTCCAATTCTTGAAGGGACAGGCAACAGATTCCCACAACAGTAGAAGCTGGACTTGTCGTTTTGGACGAAGCAGACCTTGAAAGAGGATGAGGTTGTTGGCAAAGTCCCATCTGAAGAAGTCATCCATGTAGACATGGAGCCCATGAATGTCCAATTTTCGAATGCCTAGCCAGCAAAGAAGACCGAATACCGCACACCAGGAATGAGGCGATGCACAATTTCCAAATACCAGACGACGTACAATATACAGATGGCTGTTGATGTTGACTACTTGCCTGAGTTGGAAGATAGGATGTGCCAGAAGATTCAGGAAAGCTGATGCAACATCTGACTTGAAAGTTATAATATGCCGTCCTGGATTGGTGGAATGAGCATCATGAAGGGTCTGGCCGAAAGTTCACATATCATCATATTTGACTTTAGCTTCAGCTCTGGGAATGTTATCATTAATTCCCGAGCCTGAGTGATCTGTGACAACTCTAGGCTTCTCATTTTGCCAGATGACAAACATAGGAGAGACCTTCATGCCAGGAAGGAGTTTGGTGTCAGGCAACTCCTCAGACCATTGGTCTGCTGCCACTTCTTTGTCTCGAAAGGCATGAATAGCTTCGATATCCCTTGGATCTGAAGCATAATTAGGAATGACTTGCTCAAGTTCAACTTTCCAATCTCCATCATCGCAAGGCCAGAAACCCTCATGAAGGCCTTTCATAACCGAGGAGACAAAAGGCTGGTTTGGATGATCAGTGAGAAGAAGCTCAAGTTTGTCAATGTCAAAAGGAGTTTTGACTTTAATGGAGTCACCAAGAGCTCGGATTGAAGCTTGGATAACAGGATCATGAAGTAGATGTTGGGGGGGAGAAGGAAGCAGTGGAGCAGTTTCAGTTGACAGAGCAGCTGGAGAGATGTCATTCTGTGAAGTTTTTGACCAGACAAATCCTCGACGGAAGCGAGGAGCATCGGAAATATCCTCCACTTTACGTTTGAGAGAAGGTGTAGCACTACTAAATGTACAAGGACCATTATCAACAAATGCGGCAACCTTATCTCAGATATCCAACAATTTGTGCTCAGTTGCGAGTCTGGAGGATAGAGAAGCACTGTTCATTGTCCTTGGCTCTGTGCCCTGCACCACAAATGCAGCAGATCCCATGCTTGCGGTGATTCGGACAAGGGTCTGTTGTACACGAGCCAAAGCTCCAATTGCGGCAAGGAATATCAGAGCGTTTTGTTGGACTCCCAGACAAAGAAGCTGATATACCGTGCTTTGAAGGGCGAGAGGAAGTAGCCGAGGAAGGTGCACAGAACATTTGTGCAAGTAGTGGTAGATTAAGTTGATCACGGTCGTCAAGACGGAAAGGCTTCTTTGCATACTTGTCACAAACTTCAATGTCAAATTGAATAGCCACGAGAGGATTTGACGGGGCCACACAGAAAACATCCATGACGATGGAGCGATAGTGGCGCAGCTCGTCCTCCCAGTGACAGAAGAAGAAAATAACACCAGCAGACCACATGTCGAAAACCCGAATCCAATCTGATTCTGAATGCAATGGATGCTTTGTAAAGGCCTGCTCCTTTTTAACCAAAGTGTAACCACCTCCAAAGTCTTTTGGGTCGTTGTGGTGGTCATAACCCTTGTCCATGGAAGCAAATAACTTCTCAAAGTTGATGAATTGGTCCAATAAGATTTTCTGCCAGATTGTGTAAGGTAAGGGTTCGGAGACTGGTGCGAAAGGAGCTTTGGCAACGAGAATGTCCTGTGAGGCTTGGGGACTGTAGATGGCCAGAAGGTCCTGGGTGCTTTCGAGATAACCATCAGAATTCGAAGTGTTGGAGAGCTGAGAGAGGTGAGGAGCTTTCACCAGAATGGAAGCTGGAATGGACCCTTTAGTGGAGATGCCGAGGAGTTTTTCAATCTCGTCGCTAAGGGAATTATGACTGGAAGCCTCCTGCGTTGAAAAAGGCTGAAGCTGGGCAACCTTGGCATGTAAAGTAGCCCAAGCGATGGCTGTGGTGGCATCAACTTGACTGGGAAGGTCATCATGGTCCAGGAGTGGGTCCTCCCCAGGATTTCCAGACCCTCCCTGTTGGTCACGTCGCTGCATGAAGTCATTGATGTAATCTTGAGCTTCCCCTGGGGTAGCTCCTGCCTCCTTAAGCTGCTCAAATAGAGAAAGAGGTGGGAGAAGACCGGCGATGGCATTGTCAACCAGTTTTTCACATGCTTCAGTCTGTTGCTGTACTGTTTCAATGTCCAGCTGCGACTGTACATCCGAGCCTGCATCCGACATGAAAGATTTTGATGTTGAACGGTGTTGTAGAGTCTCAAGCCTTGCTCATAGACTCGACAGTCAAGTATATTACTTATGAGGATCATTACTGATGCATATGTGACAGGAGCCTACTCTAAAGCCATCACGCGACAAGTCCATGCATTTGTTGATTACTTTCGTTTATCATCAACTTTACACTTCATACATACTATGTCCTTCTTCAGAATATCAGTTCAGTTGGGCTTCCTGACTGAACTTTCCTCCTTTGACAATCTTCATTCAGGATCCCACTCAGTGAACCGTAAGCCGGTTAGCCGAAGAAGATATTTGTGATGGACAGGCCTTGGGAAATCGGACCAGCTTCAACTTCTTCACGACGATCGCGTTTGACATTTGACGTATCAACTTTTTATTTACCTATTGCCTTTTCTGCTGCTTGGCTGGCTCTTCTGGATCTGAGGGGCTGGAACGTAGGGTTGAGAGTCACAACTTGGAGGGCACCACGCTTGTTTGGGGGCAAGCAACGCAGGTCGATAGTGCCCACGAGTTTGTGTTCCCCTCCCCGAGCCATTGTTCAGTCATTCTTTTCAGTATGCATCCACGCAGCGTCGTTTTCATATGCCTTACATGGACTTTGCCAGTATCACATGTTCCTGATTCTTCTCGTTGTCTTTTTTAGTTTACTTGCTGTCTTTCGGTCCGACCGATGCGAGAGTACGCATGCGGTCGCATTTTTCTGTCTCGATTGTATTTAGGTGACCTGCCACCCATCGAATGCAGCCGCTTTTTGATCTTGCCATATTTTCCCTCAGTTATCCCTAAGTTTTGTTTCCTACAAGTAGGGGCTGAGTTTACTATACGAAAAGGTGTAGTACGAATCATTTCATCTATTAGAGCTGACTTGTTGCATTTCAGACCTTACGAAAACCCTGTACGACCGTGTCGCAAGCCACCTCTCTAAGTTACGAAAGAAAAGCTTGTCTATCAGCTCGTTCGCCTATTCTTCGTCGGTTCCTTTCTGGTTTGTTTGCGTGTGAACGAACACGACCCCGATTCTCTCCAATTCCACACTCACGGCCGTTACAACCTCACTTTCTCTTGCGAAGCGTATTCCCTCCCCTTTTCTACCTCTCTCGTACACCTTACCCTGGAGTTTCGACGACCCAAACAAGAACTCTAAGTGGCTTGCGATCTCTGCTTTGGAATTTCACTAGCCTAAGTCCCAAATAAGCCAAATAATAAGCCTCCAGTAGGTCAAATTCATGGGGGGACTTGGCTTAGCCTAAGCTTAGTGACCCCCAACTTAGAAGTGCTTAGAAGTGTTGTTAAGTTATTGTAAGCACACCTGAGTGTAGTGATCCTGGCCCCCCAGGCTGGGCCTATTTGTATCTATTAAATTACAAGGCCACTGGTTTCTATAAAACCAGTGGATTTCTAATGTATATATAAGCTAAAACTGTTCACCCCCCACATAATATATGTTAGTCATGTCATTGTGGATCGTGAACTAAGCTAGCTCTCCCCTGACCCACTACACTTTTTTTGACACTAAAAGTCATATATTCTACTTGTCATGCCTTCCTCTGATCGTTATCACGATCGTCATCAGCCCATCAAACTTGACCCTGAAAAACCCCACTGGCACCACCCCAGCAATGCACAGAAGCAATCTGATGCCCTATGGGCACCAGATAATCCTTCTTCAAGCCTATCATGCCCGAATCCCCTGAAACAAGAGCAAAAGGTGTCCTTGCACCATGCCATCACAACCTTGCCCAGTGCTAGGCCATGAAAACACAGAGTTTGAATCAGTTGGTCATACAACTGAATATACTTATGTGCCTACAAGCCTCGTACTCTACATAGATCTGATAAAAAGCTCATTGCTGAGTTTGTTTAAGCTACAGTATGAGTGATCTAATTAGTCATTTTACAAAAATGACTAGCTATGACTCTCGACAACTTAGTTGAGAGGTGAGAGACCTTGCAACCTGTTTTACAGAACAGGTTGCAGCCCGAGCTAAGACTATAGCCAGCCAGTCCCCATTGCTTGTTGAAAAACGAGCATACAGCGAATGTGCTGGGCATGCCCCCCAGCTACCTCAAAGTTTTGAGAGAAGTGAGACAACAACCGACCAATGCCACATCGAAGTTGTTGAAGACCAGCAGAGTGTTGTACATCAACAGGCAGTGGTTGTGGTAATTGATGAACAAGACTCAGAGCTTGTTCATCCGATTAGAAGAGGTCTGTGTTTAGGAAACCCGAGACACAGTGATGAACTTGACACAATCGTGTCAAGTCCGAGACAGCCAAGTCCAAAGAACAACAGAAATCATTTGTTGAATGGAGATTGGCATTTGGACAATGGACACCGCTGCTTCAAGATCTCTGGATCAAATGCCTCGCCCATAGGATGAGGCAGAAGGGGTGAGAAGGTGGTCATGATGGATAAACAAGTCTCAGAGCTCGTTGTCGAGGAATGGAAGCCATGTTTGGAAAACTTGAGGAATCTCATTGTGAAACAAGAAACTGATGACAAGGCCTCCATTGGCAGATTGGATGGGGGCTGGCTCGAAGTGAGACCCAGGATACCATGAGGAATGATGACAAATGTTGCTGGTCAAAAGGAACACAACACCTCACTGACAAATGCTGCATTGAGGTCCCCAGATTGAATTCTCCGCCTGTCAAGCAAGGCTGTAGAGGAGAGTAGGCTGCTGAGACGACTCAACAAGACTTAGAGCTCATTGACATCGAAGAATTGGGTGTCGTGTTCAGTAAACCAACACACGAAGATGAACCCAATGCATTCACATCAAGTATGAAGCAACTGGGCCTGGTGAACAACAATACATGTTGTTCTTTGAAAGAAGGTGTTATTAAACAATGAGTGGTGCCTATGGCACCACCCCCTGTAGTTCAAAAGAGCTGCTCACCTGTTTCCCAGCAACCTACACACTCAACAGTGCGTAATGGCCCCCCACACAGACACCCCACAGCCGTGTCCTTATTCCACCTGCGATCCCCTGAGGAGCCACGTTAATGTCATCTGAATGGCATCACATCATGTCAGAATGAGAAGATTCATTGTTCTGCAAGAGAAAATGTCAGTAAGCGATGAGTGGTGCCTATGGCACCACCCCCTGCAGTATCAACCAGGTGCTTACCTAATTCCCAACATCCTATGTGTTCAAAAATGTGTAATGAATCTTCATACGGCCCCAAAATGGTCATATCTTCCACCCACCCACAATTTGGCAAAGAATCATGTCGACATTCTCTTCGGGGTGTCAAGCTGAGCCAGGTTAACATTGGACGTGGTTCTGTAAGCGATACTGCCAGACCTTGTCAAAACAATGAGGGATCAATAGGCTGTTGTCTTAACGACGTGGTGCTGTGCCACAGCGACGAATTTTGTTGTTCTGTCAAAGACAACGTTAGTAAATGATGGGCAGTGCCTTTGGCACTGCCCCCACACATGCAGGTAGGAGACTTAACTGTAGACCGAAGCCCCATGCATTCGCAAAAGTGTTCTCATCACTCCTACAGCCCCCAAACTGCTGTATCCCAAACCTTCCCATGTTCCCATCAACAAATGCAGGGTCATGATCTTGATGTGTCAAGACAGCATCATGGTGACACCATACACATGAAATGTTCAATTTTGACAGTTGTATCCAAAGCAAAGGTAAAAACTTTGTTAATAAAGCTGTCAGACTGAGGTAAATGGTCATACTTACTGGGTGCGTGAGAAGGGCCTCTGACCTCTACAAGGGGACAGAGGAAGTTCGTGAGAAGCTCATGGTGTGCTACACCCTGAGGAAGAAAGGTGAACAATGTATATGTTGTTCACTGGTGTGGTTCA
This sequence comes from Tricholoma terreum, assembly GCA_003316345.1. Taxonomy (NCBI): domain Eukaryota; kingdom Fungi; phylum Basidiomycota; class Agaricomycetes; order Agaricales; family Tricholomataceae; genus Tricholoma; species Tricholoma terreum. Next base: position 15,176 of record QFEU01003222.1, read on the forward strand.
AGCCTGCCAATGGGAGAAACTGGATGCGGCAAATTTGGATGCATGACAAGGGTCACATGACATCCTACAACAATCAAACGTGTTCACATGTTTGCCTGGAAACTCGCTGGGTCCTGACCACTTGCAGGGTCAAGTGGTCAAGTGGGTACCAACAAAATTTCCAGAGTGTTATTTTGTTTCAAAATTTCCTATGCTGAGTTCCTTGGAGGTTACTTAGCTTTTTCCCTTTCAAGTTTTATGTGATCGCCACTGGCTGGGCCTGGTGGCTATTCCTTTCTGAGTTCCCAGAGTGTTACTCAGCCTTAATTTCTGTTTCCTTGTGCATCAATGCTCAAGGTCTTTTTCTCTTCTTGGTTAGCTTCACCCAGGGATGAAGCTA
>QFEU01003224.1:0-37540 GCA_003316345.1 Tricholoma terreum
TGTGACCATGCTATGTGACGCCCAGTGCCACCAGCCGCTATCGCATGAGTTCTACGAGTTGCCGAAAGCGGATGGTCACGAGCCTAGGTGCACGCGTGCATTGATCAAGATAAGATGAAGGGTGAGCGCAGTTCAGGTCTACAATCTTATGTAAAGGAATAGAGATGTAATCAGCCGGGACGTGGTGAAAATATACGCTCGAAAGACCGAAGCAACACGCATACGCTCACCTACAACACGATAACAAAACACACGACTTTGTGATAGTCCCTCATCATTCCAGTTGTGAATCTTCTTTTTTTATGATCCCTCTCTGCTATTCCGAAGTATGGGTCAATGGGTAGATGGAGATGATGCTGTGTCGCCCGCCAGACGAGCACGTGAGGCACCGCGAGTGGCATCTTGCATACCAGTGTGTTTCTCGCCAAAGATGGCGTAGGCTGTGACAAGTCGTGAGAACGGGCACTTGTAAATGTGGAATGACTTACCTGGGCCATGGTAGTGCTCCTTCTCCAGTTATATCACTGGGTGGGTATCGAGGTGTAATAACCCCAAGAAAAAAAAGGTCAAGAAAACTGAAAGCAAAAATTCTTCCAATACCTCCGTCGTTTCATTTAGTGCAACCCACGTAAATCCAACACACATCCATCCTCTCCTCCGCAGTCATCTTCCTGTTCCCCACATCCAGACTCGCAGTGTCTAAGCGCACCCACAAACGTTCCCCCTACTGCTCCTAGAACCAGGATCGTCCGACCATCCCGCATTTCTTGCTCTTACCACCTGTTCAGCCACCTTTTCCCTGCTGCTTCAACCAGCTCCACAGCCATCGAGCTTATGTCCCTCTCGACTGCAGGGCTTCGCTAGAGCACCGTTCCCGTGTCGTCACACGTCCACCGCACGCCATAGATAGGCATTCCGCACAGCTCCGAGCTGTAGGGCACGTTGTCGGCATGTCATGCCCATGTTGTTCACTGCTTCGTGTGAGAAGTGTTGGGAAAAGAAGTGGCGGACGCAGTTTGATACGTGGAGACGCGGTGGTGTAGATTGTCGGCAGAGAGCCCCATGATTTCACGGCGTGCGGCGAGGGTAGGGTCGTTTGTACTTCCATTACTAGCAGTTGGACGGCGGATTCCTTGACAGCGGCGACGACCCAAGCCCTGGGTCGTTGTAAGGGCGGTTGTAGGTTCCTAAGTCGTACTAAAGGGAAGTCCCCTGAAGTAAACTAAGTGTCGCACAGGGACCGACGCTGAGCTGGACGTTGGCATGGGCAAAAGCAGTAATAGACACCCCTGACGGTGTGAGAAATTGCAACTTTCTCGTTTAGCACAAGTTCCGTGGAGCTAGAACCAGTAGAATGCCCGTTTGAGATCATGACTGGATAAGGAAAGAGTCCTGTTAGATGCCCAATATGGAGCTCCGCATACGTGAATCGGCGATCGGCTCTGGGGGACTCTCCAATCATGAAATATCTGCAAACGCGAGTGAGGCTGGTGATGCCATTGCCACGCCCTTGCGCCATTACCATAGCGCAGATCCGGAGGTGAGGCGCTAGTGGAGCCATCTCATCTGTAAGTATGCCAGATGTGGAGGCGTCATTAGCAATAGCTTTGGCAATGGTGGAGGCTGACGTTTGAAAGGAAGAGAGAGCGCTCGGGGCGTGCCAGAACGCTCCACTCCCAAGTGCAGAGCTATCAAGAGGCGTCATTGGCGTAGATAAACATTCGCCTACTCTCATTGGAGGGGGGGAGAAGTGTTTTGAGGGATGAACAGAGGTGGTTGAATGAAGAACGGGGGAAGTGGACAGGCAAGGCTCGCCAACCGTAGATATTGAGGTCTCTCCATCCTCGAAAACATTGGCGACAACGGATGACGCATCGTCTGAGCTGTTTTCGACATTTCTGGAGGCGGTGCTGTCGTATAAGGCGTAGTCTGGGCGGGGATGTAAGAAAGAGGGTTTAACGAAATGGATGAGGAAGACTTGCCAACAGTAGACGTTAGGGTCTCTCTGCGCTCAGAAATGTTGACGATGGCTGAGGCGTTGTCTAGCTTGGAAAAGCTCATTCAACCGCTAACGAGTGTTGGGTGTCCTCCTCGCTTGTGATAGTGGAGACTTCTTGACTGAATAGGAAGAGAGTTCCGACCTCACTGAAGGTGAAAGTGTGGTCTAGGGCAGCAACATCAAAATGCTAGGGTCTCCTCGCGCTCGGAAGTGTTGACGATGCTCTTCAGCCGCCGCGGCATTAAACAAGGTTTGCTGTCTCCACTTGGAGTAACATCGACGAAGTTTTGGGCTTCGTCTCTTTACTAACGTTTCGTTTCAACGTTTACAGATTGTGATGTCAGTATCATGAAGTTAACCCTGGCCACCATTGCTGGGCAATGAAGTCGTACTGGAAGTGTACTACTGCAGGCTTGAAGCTTACGTCTACAGCACTCGTGACTCGCTTCATTTCCAACAAATTTTACCTCTCCACACTGAACATCGTCGACCTTCTTCCTGGCCCCGAATTTCCCAGAATCACACTGTATTCTTCCACGACTTTGATGACTTCCCTCTGCACACTTAGGCGAGATACGTTTTATTCTTTTTCCAGCCTCTTGTTCGTTGTCTCTGCAACCTGCTAAGCACCTACATAATATAGATCTGTATTCTTCGCATCGGAAATCCTGTACGAGATTGCGGATCGTGGTATAACAGGCTTGATCACCGTCACTTCAAGATATGCACTGACCATATGATCACTGCCCGTTTCACGGTGACAACCCACGAACCCTTTCTAACTTATTAAGATCGTCCCGTAGCTACAGGTCACCCTCTATTCATCCGGCAAGACGAGAGGACTTCGTTCGAGGCGCTAACGATCTTGACACCAAGGACAGCCGACAGGCCTAATAACGGTCCCACACCAGGGTCCGTCGATGGCGATTTCTCAATCGCTATCGCAGGCATGTTGCCGAGAACACATCCGGCCGTTGCGCGTCGTTGGAAGTCCCAGAATTCAACAAACATCACTGCTCCACTCGTTATCGTCGTTTAGCCCTAATTGTCCTGTCGATTATGCCAGTGGATTTATAGCATCATAGACACGTTTTCCGCCATGTATAATTCTTGTGCGTAGAAACCCGATTTGAAAATACAGGCACTTTGTCAATACACTTCAATTTAGTCAACCACAGGAGATGAAGTATCCGATCTAAGAGAGAACAGAGGGAGTAAAGGGGATGTATGTAAGTCGCTGGATGGGCTTCAGGTAGAAGTGTCACTGTCATCTGCGAAAACGAAAAGAAAAATACGCGTCATCGGTAATGTGATAAAGGGGATGAAGATCAAACTGGAGTCGCAGACGAGTCACAGTTGAGGCTGCCCTCCCATCAATCTCACGTTGTCCAGACAAGCCCCTCTAAACTTCCTCAACAGCCTCCAGATTCCAAACAAACTGACGATGTCCAGAAGTATCAAGGTTATGATTATGCCCCGAAGCAATAACCCAAGATCTGCGTGGGATATGTCGGTTGAATTTTGGTCAGTGGTTCTCCAAAAGTAGCTGACGATGGTGCCCAGGAAGAAGAGTATGCCCCTGACGACGTCGGAATAAAGATATCAGTGTTAGGGTGGATCAAAGACAAGGAAATTCCTTACCATAATGTGGTGGCAGCAGGAAGCGATAGTATACTGTATAATTCCAAATTATCCTGAAGTAATGGCGATGAGCAAACCAACATTCAGAGTCTATTCAACATACCTTTGACAACAGGAACGCAAAGTGGACCGACCTGGCAAACTTACTCTTGAAATACAGTGAAAAGATTGGTGTGTAGATTAGACCTGTGAATGTGCGATAAACGGCGAGACAGGCGAAGAAGCGTGTAAGCGGGTCGCCGACCACTTGTGGGATCTGAAAGGCCGTGACGGAGATACTTGCAATCGAATATCATAAGATTGAAATCCTCCTGTGGAGAATTGGATTGACTCACGCGATGAAGACACATGCCAAGGTGAAAATGACTTTCCATTCAGCTAGTCGGGAATCAAGATAACTATTCCAAGCTAGCTCGACTTTCAGCAGTGATTCACAAGACAACGCAGAAGCTGTGACTTGGGTCGAGTTGGATTGAAAAGTTTGTGAATCTGTACTGGGAGCGGTTAGGGTCATCTGAGATAGCCAATGTTGGTATGCAGAACGGTGGTTCTCGGTCTCCTGAAGGACATCGGAACCTTGTGAGGCATAGTATATAGGCAAGGCGAAGAGTAGGAGGAGGTGAAGATAGCAAAAGAAATCGATAGTGTAGGTGTTGAGCTTGCAGATTATCGACGAAAGGTGAGTGAGGCAAACGTTTACCCTGGGATGTAATTATATGTCATTAGACGATATCAATGTGATTTGATAAGAATGAACTTGCAAGTGTGGATCCATGATTCTAGTCGTCGAATATTAGTAGCAGGGAGGGCGTCAGAGATTCATTCTTGAATAATATGTGCTTAAACCTGTCCATAGGCGGTTTTCTGACAGGCATTTTATAGTGGGCCGAACGTACGTAAATAAACTTCAACACCGCTTTAAGCTTCAAGCTTCAAGATGAGCTTATCCTATTGGTCGGAACCAGATTGGGTAGTTGATTACGGTCTATTACGGTGTGTGGTTCGTGTGAACTTGAAGATCCTCCTGTCAGATGTTATCGATTTGGGGATTAAACCCTTCCCTCAAGCTGCACGAAAGGACTTGATCACGCAGTGGCAAAAGCATTCAAGCTTCCAGATAAGAAAACATCTAAACAGCGCCGCATTCAGTTTGTAACCTTGACCGAGATTACAGGACAAAGTATACCCGAGCCCTCAGGCTACCGAAACGGCTCAACTGTCTTGGCACTTACTCGAGAGCGACAGCCCGTCAAGAAACAAAATAGAAGCCCAGGTACAAGATGTTGACATCTAGATCTACAGTCGTGTGGACAAGCAAAGTCGACCAAATAATTATGTAATAAATGACGACCCCTTGTTCGCTCAGATCTGTTCGCCACAAATCAACAGATCCTGCTTTTCATGAGTCTACGTATGAACGTTGCACAACTTCTAGGGTCCGTCCCGACCGCGGGGCCGCGTGCGGACGCTCATGGTTATCGATCATGGTGACAAGACCCTGTTTTGTGGCTTTTTGTTTTGTTGTATGTAACTCCGGATCCAACTCAAAATGGAGGGATGTAAAAGCCTAATCAACCGGATGAGAGAAAAAGAGGGAAGGGAAATATAGACATTCAAGGCCAAGCCGACGACGTACACGTTCGCCTAGAACAAAGGAATTAGTAGTCCCTCGGTATTCTTGTTTAATTTCTCCTTTTATCGTGTACCTCTATACGTTCTATTCTGAAGCATGGGCTAATGGATCGATGCAGATGATACCGTCTCGCTCGCTCCAGGGGTATCCGCACTGGTGCACCCACTCGCGGGACGAGAGCGCGGGGCATTGCGAGCGGCATCTTACGCAGTATGTATGTTTCTCCTCGCCAACAGGCGTAGGCTGTGACAAGTCGTGAGAACGAGCGCTTGTGAATGGGGAACAACTTACCCAAGCCATAATAGTTCTTTTCCTGCTGTATCATGAGATGGATGTGAGCATGCAATAACCCCAAAAAGTAAAAGTAAAGAACACAGCAAGTAAGGATTCTGCCAATACTTACCTCCGTCGCTTCAGCCGAATGCAACCCATGCAAATCTAAGGCACGCTCCATCCTCTCCTCAGCGCTCATCTTTCCATCTATATCCGACTCACAATCCCCTAAACACACCCCTAGCCCACATTCCCCTTCAAGTTACTGCTCCTATCCGGATCGTCCGATCACCCCGCATCTCTGCCTATTGAGCCACCGTAGTACGCTCCGCACAACCTTCCCTGCCGTCTCCACGGCCATCTTCGCGTTGAGCTCATGTCCCAATCTTTTCGCTAGCGCGCCATCCGTGTCACTCATCCGCTGTACACGATAGACATGTATTCTGCGCAGTTCCGAGCTGTAGGGCACGTTGTCGGTCACCAGCCACTGGCACTGGCTTGCAAAATTGTCTTCTACTAGAATACAAGGTCAATGCATGTTACCTTCAACATTAGAAGACCCATTTTGCAAAATATTACTCTGACTAGAAGCTAAATAATTTTGCAAAATACTTTCTAACTACAAATCATACTATATACTTAATGTCCAATACCCCTGAAAAAGGTAATTACTTGAGTTCCCACGCTGCCGGGGGGTGTACCAGTTAGGGTTCGGTTAAACCGGTTAGGGTTCAGTTAGGGTTCGGTTAGGGTCCGGTTAGCCTGTTAGGATTAGCTGGCTTGGCATCAATGCACGAACGAGGCTTTGAGATGACCTGGCTTGGGGGACCCCCCGAGCGTAGCGAGGGAGGGGAGGGTCATCAAACGGTCGGCCCTCTTCGTGCGCAGTGGCAATATTAGCTAAGCACATCAAGTTTTTGATGTGCTGATGAATCGGCTCGGCTCGTCATCTGCACATCATCTTGGCTCGGCAGGCTCAGCTTGGCTGTAAGGAATGTTTTGATTTGAGGCACAAAAATGAAGGTCTTGAGGGTCAAGAACATAATTGGAGCCATTCTGACATAGGACCACTAGAGGAATGGCTTTTGCAAAAGCTTAGATCCTTCCCTTTTTGGATGAAAAGGGAAGGTGGGTAGTTTTGTTAAATTTTGTATGTGTGAAAAGACTTCTAATTAGAGTAAAATATGCATTGAGTGTTTGTTCTAATTAGAGGTACATTTTGCACAAAAACAACATATATGCCTGTGTCGGTATGCCATGGACATTTTCAGTGCTGCACCTGTGGGGAGTGTTGGGAGAATAAGTGGTGGACGTAATTTGATACGGGGAGAGGGACGTGGTGCTACGATCACTGATCGGTGGTGTAGGTTGCCTGCAGAGGGCCCCATGACTTTATGGCGTGCGGCGAGGTCGTCGGTACCTCTGTTGCTAGCGGAAGTTGGGCGGCGGTTTTTTTGGCGGCAGAGAATCGGGTATGCCCTGGACTGGCAGCCTGGACATCACAAGGGCGGCGGTAGGTCCCGCAGTGGTCGGCAGTGGGACCGTACCCGAGGGCAGGGAAGTCCTCTGAGGGGAGGGGGTGAGTGCTACTGCTTCCAGGCTGATGTTGGCTGGGGCGGGGCTGAGGGGTGTCGCACCCTTGGGTAGTAGGCGCAACTTTCTTGTTGCGTGGAGTCTAAAAGGCAATGATTGCCTTTAGAGGACAGAGAGCGGCTGCTTATGAAACTCGTATGCTTTAGCGTTGAGCAAGCAGGGCGAGGAGAGGGGAATGGAGAACTGGCAGTAAATTGAAGGGACACGCGGCTAAAATTATCACTGGTGTTGACACCGGGGTCGGCGCTGTCTAGTATTGATTGCAGAGACATACTATAGTTGTGTGGTCCGTAACTCGGGTTTGGACAACTTCTAGTAGGTATTCATCACAGGCACTAAACATGGGGCTCGGTCCACTCTTGAAGCAGTCGTCGGAAATGGCCGATGCCGTCTTGTGGTATACAAGTCTATGTATACATTTAGGAATGCAAAATTCGCCGCACAGCAACATTAACGTGTAACATCGGAAAGAAGCGATGGAACAATCACAGCCCGTTAAGGAATAAAATAGAAGCCCGGGTCCAGATGTAACTGATCATGATAAGACGAACCTAGTCGTTTGTTGCTTTTTTTTTTGATAGTGGAGGATCACGTACCCGTTGTATGTAATTCCGGATCTACGCAACTCAAAACGGAGGGATGTAAAAGCCTGATTAACCGGACACGGTGAAAAGAAATGGGGTGGAAATATACACATTCAAGACCAAGCCAACAACGTACACGTTCGCCTGAAACAACATAACAAAAAAGAGACAAACACAGTAGTAGTCCCTCGTGGTTCCTGTTTAAATTCTTCTTTTATCGCAAGTCCTCTCTATACGTCATCTACTCTGAAGCATGGGTCAACGGATCGATGCAGATGATGCCATCTCGTTCGCTCCAGGGGTATCCCCACCGGTGCACCCACTCGCGAACGCCCGTGGCCAGACGAGCGCGTGAGGCACCACGAGCGGCATCTTGCGTACCAGTGTGTTTCTCCTCGCCAACGATGGCGTAGGCTGTGACAAGTCGTGAGAACGAGCGCTTGTAAATGGGGAACAACAACTTACCCAGGCCATAATAGTGCTCCTTTTCCAGCTATACCACGAGATAAATGTGAGTATGTAATAACCCCAAGAAAAAAAAGTAAAGAAAACTGACAGCAAGTAAAAATTCTTCCAATACCTCCGTCGCTTCGTTCGAATGCAACCCATGCAGATCCAACACACACTCCATCCTCTCCTCCGAACTCATCTTCCCATCCCCCACATCCCGACTCGCGATCCCTAAACACACCCCTAGCCCACCCCCACATACATTCCCCCTATTGCTCCTATCTCCAGGATCGTCTGACCACCCCGCATCTCTTGCTCTTACCGCCTGTTCAGCCACCTTGGCCCGCTCCCGCACAAGCTTCCCTGCCGCTCCAGCCATCTCGACGGCCATCTTCGCATTGAGCTCATGTCCCTCACGACTGAAGCGCTTCGCTAGAGCACCATCCCCACGCCGCCACGCGTCCGCCGCACGCGATAGACAAGCATTCCGTGCAGCTCCGAGTTGTAGGGCGCGTTGTCGGTATGCCATGTACATGTTGCTTACTGCTTCACCAGTGGGAAGTGTTGGGAGAAGGAGTGGTGGACGCAATTTCATACGTGGAGAGGGACGCGGTGCGACGATCGCCGAGCGGTGGTGTAGGTTGTCGGCGGAGAGCCCCATGATTTCACGGCGTGCGGCGAGAGTGGGGTCGTTCGTACTTCCATTGCTAGTGGCGGCGGGTTTCTTGACGGCGGCGGAGAATCGAGTCCGCCCTGGGTCGTTGTAAGTGCGGCTATAGGTTCCGCGGCGGCCTGCAGTAGGATCATATCCGAGGGCGGGGAAGTCCTCTGAGGGGGGGTTGAGTCCTGCGAGGGGACCGATGCCGGGCTGGACGTTGGCACGGGCAAAGGCGGTGTTGAGGGATGCAATGTCAACATCCTTGGGTAGACGATGTAAGAATTCGCAACTTTCTTGTTTAGCACAAGTTCCGCGGAGCCAGAACCGGCAGAGTGCCCGTTCAAGATCGTGGCTGTGTAAAAAAAAAAGTCGATCGCCTCTTAGATGCCGAGATGAAGTTTTACATACCTGAATCGGCAGTCAGCTCTGAGGCACTCTCCAGCCATGAAATATCTGCAAACGCGAGTGCCGGTGGTGACGCCACGTCCACGTCCTGCGCCATTCCCATATCGCGGTCCTGGAGGTGAGGTGCTGGTGCTAGTGCTCGGAAATCCTCTGCCACGCATGCCGCTGCTCGGGGGGTCTCGTGACACGACGGTAACTCGTCCGCCCACATTTTGCATCCTGATCTGCGGGGTTGTAGGGGCGGGGAGTGCCTTGTCTATAAGCCATGCCATGGCACGGTCAAAATCGAAGGCATTTGCTGCGAGAGCATCTTCGAGTTCGGATGGAGCAAGAGTTGACCCAAAGACGGAGGATAGCACGTCAAAGGGGGTCATACCATCTGTGAGCATGCCAGAGGCGTCTTCCGGCGCTTCGGCGCCCAGATCTTGCTCCTTTGATGGGGGAGAATCAGTAAAGTTGTACGGTGGCATGGTGTGATACGGCCAAGGAGGGTTATCATAATCTGAAACGGTGACGGAGTGGAACGAAGGTGGGGAGGAAGAAGTGACGAATGGGTCGAATGGGTCTTCGTCATCATCGTCGTCAGGGCGAACGGAGGTACGGAGGGAGGAGCTTGGCGTGAGAGAGCGTGGTTGGTGGGAGGGGGATTGGTCAGCAATAAGTGGAGCCGCGATGGCAAGGTTCGAAGTTGCTCGGGGAGAATTGTGAGCCCATAGATCTGGAGAGGCGGTGTCTGTGCGTAGATATGAGCCTGGGACAGAGGACGCGGCAGAGAGCGGCCGCTGGATGGGCTTGAACTCGGATGCTTTAGCATTGAGCAGGCGGGGCGAGGAAAGGGGAGATGCAGGAAGACTGGCGGTAAATTGAGCCTGTGTCTGGGTTGGTGGGAGGATTGGGGAAGACAAAGGCGAGTAGTCGCTTTTAGAAGACATGTAAGACGAGGGCTGTGTTGTCCCAGCAGCCAAAGGAGAAGTTACTGGGGTATGTGGCCGACGGAATACAAGTGAAAGAGGAGAAGTCGGAGCTGAGGACGGCGTGTCTGGACGACCAACTAAACGAGCAGAGTTGGAAGCGCGTGAAGATGGGCGAGAGATGGGTCGACGGGTCGGAGTGAGAAAGAGAAAGGGAACACCGGCAACATCGTCTCGGTGCTTGTGCATCAGATCCAAGACATTCTGTTCCAGCTGCTCGACAAGTAAGTACGATTCCAGCTGAGACATCCAAGGAGAATCACACCGTATCGTCTTCCATCCCATAAGTTTCTTTCAGGACAGTCTTTAGCTCATCCTCTTGCTCTTCGACAAGCAGGGAGACCACTCTGCTCACGAGCGCAGGGGACACACGGCTAAATTCATCACTGTCGACATCGCCGTCGGCGCTGTCCAACGGCTTGTGTTGGCGGGCAATGAGACCCAGCTGAGCACGGGTGTGGGGAAACTTGGGGATTGAGGGCGATGAATCGCACCCCGAGGCTGAAGCGGGATCCAGAGCTATAGGATCGTAGTTAGATGACATTGGGATCGACAGCTGGGCTGGCATCGTGCGGAACGGCGTCAAACGAGGTCAAAGATGGGGTCAGAATTGTTGATAACCATATAAGACTAGTCAGGGCGGCTAGAAGGCTACAAACAAAGTTTCTCCTTCTAAACCCCGACCTGCAGCTATTGTATCCAAACCACTGCATTGCTATGCTCAATGTCGTTCCCCACATTGCGATCGACGATGATCGGTGAGACATCAATTATTTGATTCCGACGCGCTATGGAACGTTAACAGGCCATTATCATACTCTACTTCCTTATCAGCTCCGCGGTAATCTTCAGGCTCATCTGAAGAGTGTTCTGACCTCCAGATTTGGAAGAAGGTTGTGCACATCCGAGTGTCCCTTTGCCGTCGACGGATCACTGACCACAATCTATTGGGGGTTAGACCGACTAGCCAGGGAAAGAATGGTCGCTATCTAGTACTCCCGGGTCTACTTGTCACTCACTTTTTCGCTTTTATCGTGCTCGTCACAACCCGGAACTTCGAACACTTATTCACTTTCCTCCCCATATCGCGCGCCTTGGACTTATCTTCTATGGGAGTGTCCCACACACGTCACGTTCGCAGTGCTAGCACTCGGGATTTGTGAAAAACCCACGAGCGAATATGCTTAATGTGTATGTCTCGGTGGAGTAACTGGCAACGTCGGCGACAAATCCGGTTACTCCATATGAGGGGATTGTGCGCGAGTGACATTTTCCTCTGTGTAAGGCTGGCTCTCGTCCCTTTCTCCCTTCATCGCAATCGCTCTCCCATGCCTTCAGATACACATCTCGTGTAAATCTAGGTGCATACACAGAGACGACAGAGGCAAAGGAAAAGTGCTTCGAGGTATTTGGTCCCAGGATCTGGAAGACGTATGGCGAGCGAATAAAGGCGTGGGTGGTAGGCCACGTAGGTGGCCAGTGGATCATGTTGGCCGTTGCCACGTTCTTCTCAGCTCCCTTTGTCCCTTCGCCCTTCATTCCGATCGGCATTTGACTGCATCCACTTCAGGTCAATCTTGTTCACAGTATCTGCGTTCATCTGGGGGTCTTGTCCCATTATTTTGACCGAAGGCATCGGGACGATTTGGGCATACACCCGGTGTACTGTTTGCGTGGGCACGGATAACTTGTCGATGAGGACAATACAAGTCAAATTTTTGCAGGGCCATGATTAGCCGTGGGCTTTTCCAGAAGATTTCTCATCTGCACTACGAGTACCCCGGAACCCTTTCTGTAGGACGATGCTACGATGCTACAACGCTCTAGCGCCTTGTTCCCGCCATATCTGCAGCCAACACTCTTGAATTCGTTGACTTCTCTATTCCGCCAGTGACTGCAGACAATCGACCTCAGCGGTGATTCGCGTCGCTTGTGCTACAGCTGGCTGTGCACGGACATTTATGATTTTACACAAACCTGTGTCATGGTCCTCCGCAATTTGAAGCCCTTAATCAAGATACATTTAAGGTTCACGTCAGACACATCCCTGCACATGGTTCCACGTCGGTCATTCGCTTCTGATGTAGCCCTAATATATAATATGACCAAGATGGAAGCGAGATATGTCAGCTTTCTGTCATCGATGCCTGGCTTTTTCGTTCCAGAAACATTGCAATGAAACCTAAAGAAGCACCTCAATGTTTGGGCTAGCATGAGATCATGCAAATAGGCGAATTGGTTGTCACAGATGTCGAACCAGATGGTTACTGGACAACATGTTTCTACTGTCCGCACTATAGATCAGCTATCTTCCGGTCAAGACACCGCCTTCATGTGCAGGTGAACGGACTTTTTTTTTTTGGCAATCCCGTATCATCATTCACGTTAGCGCAGGTCAGACCAGAACGGGCAACCTTGCTTTGCACTGGAGGATCCGAACTTACGCTCCAAGTAGGTGGATCGCAGCTCGCCGATCTTGAAACTAGCCTCGGAAAACTTTGCCGATTAAAATGCATATCTCAGTGATCCGAACTCCGCGGCCCCCTTTTCCGACCTCAGGCGCGACACAAGTTCCAAGTTCTGATAACTTGGGGAACTCTAATTTAACTTCATGACTGTCCGTCTATATAAACATTCCATTCGATTGGGTGACTGGCGGTCTCTACCGGGACACCTGTTAGGATATCCTTGGCTTCGTCCTGTATTTTTTTTTTACATTCTCGACCACCGATACCTGCTCCTGTGCTGAAGCTGTACGCAAGCAGTGGGCGCTCTTTTCCACGGTCCCTCGTGTGTTGTCGTGTACGTAATTGATTCACTCTTCTGCACCCACCGAATCACGCAAGCTATGCCTTTAGTAGAGCCTTCAATCGAATTCCGGGAGGAACAGCGATGATGCTGTGTGGTTTTATCGATCGTGCCTTGTTCGACCAGACATTTCCCCTCTACTTTGCGAAGGTTATACGCCGGATCTCAGGTACTATCATGCGATTGCGTGAGCACATGTGAGCGGCATCGGTACATCCTGCTGCTGATCCAGACTGGTACTGGTGAGCATCCATCTCACTTCTACCATGCGCTGAGTTAGTTTGCATACGCACAGAACCCAGGGATGGCTGTTTACATATTCGAAAAATACACGCTTGTCGGCCCTTATGAATATGATATCAACTCGAGTCATCGTACTGGCGGCTTCTATTTCTCAAGCTCTTGGCACCACTCAATGGACAGATTATCATCAAGTCACCAGCAGCGGTTATGATCCGGGTGTTGCCCTTGCGGTTTGGGCGCAACGATATTGTTTTTGGATTTCTCACGAGATTTCCGGGTATGTCACTGTGTGCCGATGGAAGTGCACATATAGGATGTATCTCCCTTCCAAGATCATCAGCCACGGCACAGCCACAGGCACTCCATGAAAGCCCTGTATCCTTTGACAGTGGATGTGTTTCCATGCACATCCTGTCATTACTCGCATTTATAAATCAACATTCAAAGGTTAGCCATGCATTAGTCTCCTGTAGCCAGACCAATTAATCTTGTGTCTTTTTTGTGGGGAGGGGGACGACACTCATATATAGTCATGGATGCCGTTGCCCCATAGCAGCGATGACGATAAGTACATGAACCTTGTCGGCCTGAGCCGAAGAACCAAGGACGTAATAAACCTGCTTGGAATGGAGTTGTTTCAAGTTCACCTCGACTATTCGTAAATTTCGTAATCAAAATTGGAAGATAAGATGCGGACGTTTCGTGATTTCTACACCACCGCAGTAAGTTACCCCAGGCAGAAACTTGAATGTCGTAATGTAATCGTGGATTGTACTGTAGGAGACCCATGGCCGACCGGCTTATTCCGGGATCGGGATTCGTTGACGGCCTCGTGCAGCACACATTCAGGGTTACTGGCAAGACCTTATAAAGTGAAGGTAATAATCTTCACATCTCCAGAACCATTCCTTGGTCGCCAAGTGTTCGGCAAGGACTTTTATGCAAAACATTCTCAAAAATGGCCGAACACCGTGTTCCACAACTTCAAGGACTTCGCGGCGTCGAATTCGAACAGGAGTTATCACGCCAACGAAGTTCCCCAAAATATAAGCCCGAAAGCATCTCTCCGGGTCCAAAAACATGCATCGCATGCCACAAGTATGGTATTTTTGATACTTTCTTTGCCATAACCATTCATGCTTGTGGCGTAGATCAGAACTCTTGTGAGTCTTTTCTATTATCTTCAGAAACGAATGCGCTGAAGTTGCATAGATCTGAAATCATTGGCGTGTGCTGTAGGTCAGTCTCGTTCACAAAGAAAATAGCTGAATAAGAATTTAAAATATAAAACATGTGCCTAGAAACTGCAGCATAGCACTAGAACCTCCAAATGGGGCTCTACATATTCAAACCGAAGGGTCTGCCCTTCCTGCTGCAATCGCACACCCTGGATCTGTTCGCACAGATGCGGTGCATGATACCGACCAATTGACGAGCAATCCTAGCGTACTTTGCCCCATCTTCCGCTTCATTTCGGTCATAGCCACGTTGGCTGTACAAGCGCACCACTGTTTACAAACAATTTTAGGCTTTGGCGCGCCTCTGCTGCCGTATTTTTACGCGCTTTTCTTTCTAGGCTTTCCTTCGCACTACGCCTCTGAATCATCTGCTCTCCTAACTCTTTTGGATGGGAGTAGATCCGACTACGAGCAATGGGTGGACGCACGGGGCATCCACCCGACGTCGTTAGTCAAGCTGCACAAAACATGGGAGGACTACCTTCAAGCGCACTCGAAGTGGTGGAAGGTGCTACTCGTGGTTGCTTGTGCATCCCCCGTGTTTGTGTCCAAGTCTACAGTTTTGCATTCAGACATCGACTAACTCTGTCACAATTTCGCAGGGCTCCCCCGGCGGTTCTCGCAAATTTAGGAATGAAGGATGATCCAATTTCCCGGCATTTCGTCTTCCTTGCGGTCTACTGCTCGCTGAACGGTATTCTATTCAACCTCATCTTTCTCCTTTTTTCGAGGAAATGCAGACGGAGTTTAACGTATGCTTTTGTATGGGCCCAGGTCAGTAATCATCGAGCACACACTTGATATTGTGGTTTCTGTGAAACTTACATGTGCGCAGGAGGCCAAAAAGTCAGACACGGCAATGTGGAGGATGATCGCGCTGCCAGATGTTGCAACCTTCTGGTAAATGCCTAGTATCTACACTCATACTCAAATCAATCTAATGGCTTACGGACAATATCATCAGGGCAATGATTTCCCACTTCGTTGTGGTGTCCATAGTTATGTGGCGTGATGATTCGCCCCATTCTCCTTCTCCTAACGCTGGAGCCATAGGGCTGGTGGGTCGCATGTTTGTGATGAGCATCATATTGATCGACGCGGGTTGTCTGCTATGGGCGATGAAATATTATACGAGGTTGATTGAGGAGGCTGCTAAAGAACGTCAAGGAGATGCTGGAAGTGACGCGGAGCGAGGGCTCTAAATCATTCGTTTCCTCTCTTCGAGGGCGAGTACGGGCCCACAGGCGGGTATGCTGCTCCCTCTAGCGGTAGGGAATAATTTAGGCCCTGCCGGACGGGCTGTTTCTTTGCTCAGAAATCAATTTGGTCCGTGTTGAGATTCCATAGCTCCAGCCTCGAGCCCACTGCTTATTTTGGTGTACGAGAAGCACCAAGCTCAAAATCGGTGCACATCAACCTCACCAATTGCCGCAACACTCTTTTCCAACAGTCTCCAACCTCATTCTAAGTCAATATAAGTGCAATATAAGTACGACTACGACCTTCATAGTGATCCTAGAGAGGCCATCCATAGGTATACCCATCTCACTCATTAATTTGCAATGGCCCAACCCGTCACACTCCGAAACGGAGCCTTTTGGCCTAACCACCGTTAATGATACGTCCGACGGGAAGAATAGGTACATAGGACTCTGTTGTGATCAAAGATGATTTGTTATAAGGAATCTACAAGGAGCAGGTTAGCATACAAGTAGATACAGTGGTGTCTTTGAGAAGTTCGAGGATAAGTTCTCCATGCATACAAAGATGCATAGACTTGATATCCGAATTCCCTATCCTTGGCTGGATAAAACACATTGCCCCATTTGAATGTGCCCCAGTGAAGATACTACGAGCACTAGGTGAGTCAAGACTGCAGAAAAGGGCACATACGTCAACACACGAATGGTGAGTATCTGCATGATGATCTAGGCCTGTGTGGCTTGAACGACACCACCGAGTGCTATATGGATATCAAGTTTCCATCCTTCATCCTCAAGAGCCTCTGATAACAGAGAATTAAAGTAAGCGGAAAGCAAATGAACTTCTTGCACACCTTGCTTGCTGCTGCTGATTGATCTGACCCCATAGTCGAGGGATCCATAGAATATATAAGACACCTTTGGAGCTGACCGTAGTCTCCGGGACCGGAAATTCAGTCTAGACTGCGACTGCGACATGTGGTTTGAGAATGCGCTTATCTAGCAGTCAGGTCAGCCCTGATATCAGCATCGGTGTCGATAGTTTGCTGTGCATAAATCACAGCAGCGAGGAATTGATCAATAACAGACCGACAGCCTGATTTTTTCTAGGAGGCAAAGAAAAGGGTTATTATCGTGGATGGTTGAGATCATTTGCTTAGCGAGAGGCTGACGTGTTTCTTGAATGTCATAACAACATCTCACCGCAAGATCTTGTTTGGTAAAGAATCTGGACGGTCGGGAGTTTCGACCCTCTCCGAGTCAAGTTCAAGGTCTCCAGCAAGGTCGATACCTAGGACGCATAATTGTCGCATTGAAGGGTTCGTGAAAGTACAACTCGCTCATTAAGTTTCTACAAAAACTAGTGGGGTGAAGCTGGATGTCATACTTACCTTCAAGTCCACGATGGAGGTCTTCATGAATTTGTAAACGACTTCACGATCAAGAGGCGTGTTGAAACTTTGGCCTGGAAACTTGTAAAGACGTCCAGGTCAAAACACTCGTCGAAAACATCGTTTGGCATTGTCCATAGTTAGAACAGCAGCTCTGTGCTTCATAGCAGTGCGAGCGCGGCTTTGATGCAAGAAATCAAAGAGTTTTCTCCTTCAACTCCAAGTCCGAGAAATTGCGACAGCACCCTTTCTCTACCTGAATCACTAGACACTAGAACACGAGCCCATAGGGGGGATCCAGCTAGAAATTCACAGCCAATGAAGTGAGTAAGGGACGTTGAGTAGTGAGTAACAAGGGAGCCGAATCAATCGGGGGTCATCGAATTCTTGCGGACAGGGTCCCATTATCGATGCCATCCGCAGTTTTATAGAGTAGTGATTATGGTTGAACGCTGAGGGTATCGACTTGACAATGATACTATGGATGATGTCCAAGCATACTTAAAGTGGACAAAGTATCGACACGTCGATAGCTAAACGCAAGCCTGCAGAAGCAGTTGAAATATGGCGGTAAGATCATGATTGTTGATATATGGCAGTCCGTTGCTTGTGAACCAGTGTGTGTTGATAGCGATCAGATTCGTCCACCGGAAGAAACTTGGTTGAAACAATGTTACCCGTGCCACGCTGCATGTGATAGGATTCTTGGATTCTTGTTGTCCTCCCGCTGACCACTAGGACTACACAACATCCCTTCTCATGACTATCATGCCATACCTTGACGAAAACAGTATACAATCAGTCGAGTTCGAAGCACCTCTTTCCGCTGACGCCTCTTCAGCACCACCCAGAAAGCATTTCTCGATCGATCTCAGCCTTGAGCTCGAGCGACAACTAGATATGGAATCCTATCCTCCTACTCCCTCTCATGACGCCCACACACAACAGAACAATGACCATGCAATCACACGTGAATCCTTGGATTCACAGATCCTCGCTCATATCATCAAGCAGTTGCGGCAGTCGCTGTTGGACGCGACGAAAGACCGTGATGAACTTCTCGAGATGGTTGCCCTATCAACTACACATGAAACGGAACTGCAAGAGGCGCTGCAGCATATGACTGATAAGGCTACAACAATGGAGGTGGAGCTCAGTGATGCGAGGAAGCAGATCAAAGATGATGAGGACTCGATTAATATGTTGAGAACAAAAGTGGAGGAGAGCCGGTGGGTTTCTTGATGTGTACAACCTCACGAGTCTTGTTCACAACAGTTTCTAGACGAGGTCTAATGCGCCTGCAAACGGAAAGCAGGCGGCAGAGTCTGGCTCCTGCCTCACTTGACATATCCCGTGCGGGCATACCCCTTGGAAGCCCACCTTCCGCAAAGCGTGCAACATTCGCTCCCCTGACTGGTCGACCTAGTAGCCACCGACGTACATCCGACGTATCAGATTTCGGAGCCGTCGATCTCAGTATAAGCCCCAACTTCCAATCGCCTGCACCTGAAGGTTCCTTCCGCCGACATTCTGGTCTATATGGCCGAACTTCACCGTCTCTGCTAGAGCGGGGACATTCGGATGCATTGTCCACGGAGTTGGATGGGTTGCGGCGGGAGGTACGGACTTTGAAGGATGAGCTAGAACACGTGAAGCATGAGTTGTCAGAGTGTAACGAGGCGAGGGAGGCATCTGAGATGTGTGTCAAAGCGCTGCGGGAGTTCATCGAGGAAAACGACACTGGAGCTCAAACAAACGATGGATTTGATTCCATCAAGCTGCCAACACCGCCTACGATGACCATGGCACGCGAGGAGGATGAGAGCAAGAAGGCAGGCAGTGGCGTTGCGGGTTGGGGCTTGAAATTGTGGAAAGACGCCACGCTGAGAACGCCCAGCCTCCCGCAATCAGCGACCTTCCCGCCACCAGCAACTGATTCCGTGCCTCAGGGACCTGCGTCCGCAACGCCGCTCTCGCGGAAGCTTGGCGGATTCTTTAGTTCACGCGTTAGCGTGTCCTCCATCGGATCGAATCCTAGCCATATTGACGCACCTCCACCACCGCTGCAGACGAATGCGGCGATGAGTGTGAGGGACTCGATGTATAGCTTTTCGGACGCGTCGTCGGTGGCAGAGCCAGCCAGCCCACCCCCAGAGGTGAACATGCACCACCTTGTCGTGGTAAGGGATGTAACATCGGATGTGGGAAGTTTGGGGACAAGTCCCAGTCACGTTGTGGAGGCAAAGGAGGTACGTACAGATGATGCGGGTTTGGGACGGCCGGTAGTCGTGTCCTAATCTCTTTCTCTCCTTCTGGTCTTTTTGAGTCTCCCTTTATGACGGAATATGCTGTTACATTACTATCTACTTTTATTTTCCGCAATGGCATTTCGATACTTGCACAATAACATGTACGCCTTGTATACGTCGATGTATGTCCAGACTGGATGTCCTGATGGGCGCGCTTCTGTTAGATGTTTCTGGTTGGCTTGCCTACGATAGTCACACCTCGCTTGGTTTCCATTGCCACGGCGCTCCCACCAGGATTTGTAATCCTGTGCCTCAGGGAAATCACTGGTAACTGACGGCTAATAAAATAATAATTTCCCGGGGGTGCGCCGATCAGATCTGTTCTGATCAATACACGAGGGTTGGTGTTCCCAGTGTTCCCCAATTAGCTGAGCAGCTGATTTCCTCTCTGCTGAGATGGGACCAGACGAGCTAACCTTCTTGAACATAGAACAGTCGTATAAAGAAAATGATTCAAGTCCCGCGCTTTCCGTTTCCTGTCACAGCCACAAACGGAAGTATATCGGAGATATATTGAATAATCGCTGGATTTGGAGCCTTTCTTCTCTCTCATCATCTACTCTCTCCATGTCCCCTCTCCCCTCATCTGAGAACAGAATAGAGATCGTAAATTCTTCCATCGCTCCAACAAAGAAACGAAGAAAGGGCGCGACCCGCCTCAGTTGTGCTGAATGCCGCAGGTGCGTCCGGCTTAGGTTATCAACAGCTCCACCACAGCCCAATCACATTTAAGGCTTAAACTGCGGTGCGACCGCTCAATTCCATGCGGATCGTGCGTCAAACGAGGATGCGGAGCTATCTGTCCCGATGTCAGTCAGTTTCTTGCATACAACCAGGTTTTTGTAATTTGGTGGACAGGGTTCTCTCACGACTGGACAAGGGAATCGGTACAGATCGCATCACATCACTACATCGGCTACCGTTGACTGATACTTGCTGCGCAGCTTTGTTCTTGCCTCGACCCAAGAACTCCATGAAAAGATCTCAGAGCTCGCGACCCGCGTTCGCCAACTAGAAGATGGCTTACGGGTATCTCATGCCCAGTTATCTTCGGATTCTCATCCTCTTTTATCGGAGGATCTTTTACGGATAAAAGCACCACTGCAACGAGAAGCTGCCCCCCTCAGGAATAATCCCCAAATCATGGTCAAGGAAGAGGAACAGAACCCCGATGTTGTAGATGCCTTTGGGTCTCTATCTATCACTCTGTCAGGTCGGGCCAAATATTTTGGTCAGACAGCCAACTCTTGGGTAATTTTCGCACACCTTGCTATGTCCGCTGAAAGGTTGACAAGCATCTTCTAGTACTTTCTCCAGGTTTGTCGCCTCACAGATCACCTAGACCAATATGGCAACTGAAAACCCAACAGAACGAGTCCCCGGAGGATGAAGAACAAGATGATATTATCCCGAACCTCCGATCCGTCCTCCTTCCAGAAATATTACTGCGAGCGTCAGCTCTCCCGATTTCGCCTGTCAATAATCTTCCTGGGGCAAATAATGTCGGGATACAAGCTCTTCTCTGGTATCTGCCCCCTCCCGATAAGGCGTTTGAGTTGCGGTCACTGTACTACAGCCATGCGGCGTGGATGTAAGTCGGCTTCATCATCTCGTGACCCCTAACCTGTCTAATCTAATCTATATCCAGGTACAATCCTATTTCGTTGGAAACTTTCGACAGCCAGGTATATTCCCAGTTTTACGACGTTAATATCGGGCCGCCATCGGACGATCCCCTTGTTTCACATCGCCTTTCGCTGATGTTCATAGTCCTCGCCATCGGAACTCTCATGGACACCTCCCTCCCCGCATACAATCTTGAGGCGGAAAAGTACCACCAACTTGCCAAGGCCGCTCTTTTCCAGCGCCCTCTGTTTGATGAGCCCACTATCAATGCCGTCCAAGCATTAGTACGTCTGTTTCGACGGATTCGTGATGGCTGATCTAATCATGATACACGTTCCAGTATCTCATGACCTTCTATTTGTTCTTCGCTGATCGGCACGGCAATGTCTCTGGAGCTCGGTGGACTATTATGGGCATTGCAGTTAAACTTGGACAGAGTGTAAGTCATATATGATTTATTCCCGTGGGATCATCCTGACTGGCAGACGGGTCACCCGACTTAGATTGGGTTACGTGAGTCTTGGCTTGTTGTGGGTTCCATCAGAATTCTTACAGAAACATCGTCTTCCAGATCGTGATAGTGGCCGTTGGAAGGTAGACCCAGCGGAGACACAACGCCGTCGCGAGCTATTTTGGGAAATGTTCACTTACGATTCTTGGCAATGCCTCACGTTTGGCCGACCACCGTCTTTCGCGTTGCCCCACATAGATTGCAGAATGCCTTTCATCAACGATAGCTCGGACGAGCAGGCTTGTAAGTTTCCTCTCCCGCTCTCCCGCTTGAATTTGATAGATATCATCATTCTAGTCCATGCTTGGAAACATCGTTTCATTTCGGAGTGTATGAACCTCCTTCATGACCAAGCATTTGGAGCAAAGATGCCCACCTATGCGACTGTCCTACAGCTCGATCGTAAAATGCGAGCGTTCCCAGTTACACCCATCCTTCAAGTTGCTGGATTCGGCAGCACAGAATCTCGGCCCGGCGGTTATCCAGAATCTATCATGCTGACATTGCAACGACATATCGTCCTGGCCATCAGGGAGATGAGTGAGTACTCTTATAGCGTACATCCACAAATATGTGACTTACACGTTATAGACCTTTTGTACCTGCACCGAAGTTTCTTTGCGCGGGCAATAAACGATCATCCGAAAGACCCGTTGGGGAGTCCATATGGAACGTCGGTAATCGCTGCATATCGCAGTGCTGGCTCTCTCGTCGCGTTGATGCGTAATCTTCATTCTCAACTTAAAGAACTAAGTGAACGGATATGGTTCCTATGGACCCACATGTTCTCATGCGCTGTGAGTGTTCATATCTTTGTCAAGGCTCACGTGGATCTGACGCTGGGATGACGAAGATCATCTTGGGGTCTATTGTGACTCGATGTCCCTCGATGAGCCTGGCGCCTTCCGCGCTTGTTCAACTCGATTCGGCTTGTGAGCTGTTCGCGAAAGCCGCTCGTGGTTTTCGTGCAGGCAAGGTCTTGGTAAGTCCATCGGATATCACCCATCAATATTTTTGAAGTCACTCCGAATTGAACACAGAACATCATGATAAACCTGCAACAAAAGGCACATTACAGCCTTGATGAATTCAGAAAGGGCCGAGGCTCACCCATGAGTCGATCGGAGCCGCCCACACCTGATACTGACGAGCTGTCCGTGCTTGGAGGAAGGACGCGCCTAGTAGCGAAGCAGGAGCCATCATCGCCAACTATAATGGACCGGTCGCCTACGTCACACAACCCCGTAGTGCCATTGCCACTGTCACCTTCGATGGAAGGGCAGGTGCATCCCAGTATCTGGGAGTACCTAGATACCTTTACGCCACACCAGAACCAGAATCAAACTTCATCTCGGCATTCGTCATCATCATCTACTGGAATTCCTGCCGGCCGTAATTCGTATTCAGAAGACGTGTCCATGTATGGAATGTCGAGTCTACCCACCTCATCTACGTTTCAGTCAGAACCAGCTTCATTCCTAGTAAATCAATCACCGTCGACAGCAGTTCATCAGTCCTCTCATCGTCGCCAGACATCGCACTCGTCCATTAGCAACATTCAGACACATTCTGCTAGTTCTGCAACGAACGGTGGTGGACTTTCGTTCCCTCAGTATTTTCCTGTCTATGATTATGGCAATGCTATGAACAACGGAGGAATAAATGGAAATTATGCCAACGGTAACGGATTCGTGTCCGGGCCAACACTTGAACCCCCCTTGTCGCACGTTCAGCGCCGCGCAACGGGGTCTCCCGAGGGAAACATGCACTCGACGTGGCAGGATTTTGTCACCGAGATGGCCATGTAGGGACGATGTGAAGAGAGTAAGAAATTGCATATCTTGTCCAGTATCTATCAATGTGATCTATGCATCCTGAAGATTGACATTGTGTTCTTGTTGCTCTGATAGTATGTTGTACTTGTGTCTGTAATTTGCTATTATAGATTGAATATGATTGCGAAAAAAAATAATTATGAATGGCAGGGCAAGGTTTTCGAGGAGCAATAATGCATAATAAATTATTAGTTGGAAACTTCTGAACCAGCATATAACTGGCAATAACCACATACATAATGTCCTTAATTGGGCTCTAAGCAAAATAAGGAAAATAAGTTGATCCTTGATTTTGCTGCAAGTGACATGATGGCCAGCTCATGATTTGCCCATGGAGTCTTGCCCTGCATACCAAGAGAATATAACAGGAGAATTGATGAGATATTGCTGAATGACTAGAGGCCTGGGCAGCCTGGCATTTGTTGAGGAAGGTGCAGGCCATCATTGCATGATCCTCTATGAATTACAGCCCCCTGAACAATTAACATCAAGATGAGAACTGATGATACATGTACAGGCAGCACATAGCAACTCACTTCAGTGCATATGCCCATTCATATCATTTGATCATGCCTGAAAGATCTGACCCTGGGTTTAGCACTCTAAGATTATGAGGATTTTTGGGCCTGAAGCTGCCATTGTTCCCATCATTCTGGGCATTTGTCTTCTGGTCAGGATTGGGGACAGCTGCAAATTGGATATTGAATGACCAGCCCTTGTGGTTGAAAGGTTCATACCAGCTCCAATGCCTGCACCAACTCCACCATCTGTGCCAGCTCCATCTGCACCAGCACCAGCTCCACCATCCAACTCTAACTTGGAAGTGTTTTCCCAGTCGAGGAGTAGGTTGTCGCAACATCAGGAAAACTACACAAAAATTTTCGACTTTTTTTGGCTTTATAAAGCCATCCTAAAGTCCAAAAAGTTGGACTTTACACTTTCCTGACTTTATAATGGCTTTATAAAGACGGAAAGTTTTATGTAGTTTTCCTGATGAATGATCTCGAACTCTTGCACGAGGGTGGCAGCTGCACCTTCTAAGGATGAAAGGCTCATATCACATTGCCCAGCATTAGGGCCCTTCTTGAGGGTCCCATGGAGAGTTGGACTTCACTTCTCGGAATTCAGAAGAGCGATGATTGGAGCAGCAACCCAATGTTGGTGAATTCGTTGGTGCTTGTTCTAGGGTCTTCATCGATGGAGTTGAAAAACATTGATCTATGTCTGCGTCCGAGTTGGCAGGTACATCAGGAAATTGAGAGGAAATTGCACCAGATGCTGTGAGAGTGATGTATAAACTAAGCTAGTAAGTACCTGACTGTGATGCATATATAGCACTCATTAGCGTATCACTGAGGAGCGTTAATAATGCATTATGTATTGATGCATTATAATTAGCCCTTCCCTGGCTCTACATTCCCCTCGAACTAGCGTTCCCGTCTAATGCATCAGTGATGTTACGCACCTTCCACCATTTGCCCCTACTAGTAATGCATCACATACGTCGGTAATCCCCCTCCCCTGGTTATGCATTACCCTTCTACCTTCTACCTAATGCATCAGTAATATTCAATACGCACCTTCCGCCGTCCGCCCCTAGTAATGCATCACATGTCTCTGGTACGTCGGTAATCCCCCTGCCCTGGTTATGCATTACCTGTCCCTACCTAATGCATCAGTAATAACCTTCCGCCTCCAGTAATGCATTACACATCTCTGGTGCATCTGTTATCTATAATTAGCCTGTCCCTGGTTATGCATTACGCCCAGGTTCACCAATAATACCCGCGGTCCGCGTACTACTCCTAGTAATGCATCACATGTCTCTGGTGCGTCTGTTTTTTTATAATTAGCCTGCCCAAATACTTCCCACCTCCCGCCATCCAGTAATGCATCACACATCTCTGGCGCGTCTGCTATCTATAATTAGCCCGTTCCTGGTTATGCATTACATCCAGGTTCATCGATAATACTAGTAATGCATCACACGTCTCTGGTGCGTCTGTTTTTTATAATTAGCCCACCCATGTTGATGCATTACCCTCAGATTAATGCATCAGTAATGCATCACTGCCATATCTGAGAAGGGAGGCGGATGTCTGAACCTGAATGTTCTGAACCTCCGCTAATGCATTACTGTATCCGAGTCATTCTTATTGATGCATCACTACTCAGTTGTCTTAATACGATGCACATATTGAGAAAAACATTACATATGTAACATATCTAAGCCTGTATCACTTGTAGGTATAGGTTAGATCAACACAGCAATAGAATTAGTACTAGTGATACTATCACGCATCAACTGCACGAACTCCAGTAGATTTCGCCACATGTTGGAGAAGTTGACTCTTAGCTCTCGACGTAACGCAGCTTGGCGCTCTGCGTACCCTCGCAATGCCTCAATTCTCAATGAGTCCATTGTTCCCCATCCTTCGCACTGGCCCTTTATTCGCCACCAAGCTTCCTGCCATTCTAAGAAGCGCAGAACACGCATCATCTCTTCCTGCAATAGCTCAACCTCCTCTGTAAATCGCATTGCCCGTGCTCTCGACTTGCACCATTCAACACGTAGTGCATCACATAGCTCGTCATTCTCCTCCATACCAACCACCCCTAATGTCTTCCAAATCCAAGATAATTTTCTCCTCCCTTCTGATTCACTGTCCTCCGCCTCTGATATTTCTCGCACATCCGAATCGCCTAGTGGTTGTAGCTTGCCCTGCCAACCGACCTTCCCAAGAAGCAATCCAAGTGACAGTAGTGCGGTATGTGCGGCACGATAGGTTTCAACATTTGCATCAATACGAGCTTGGACGGTCGCGATAGTGCTACGAGCACGAGTGTTGGCAGTTTGGCCTCTGACAAAGCGATCCTTGAAGCGGAATAGATACGAACGGATCTGTAGATTGTTCCGCAGTTGATCGAGGGACTCATAAGCTTGTGCAACACGGAGACGCCACTCAATATCTGCGAGACGTCTGTTGAAGGTCATCTTGCAGCCGATCTGCGATGGAAGCCAAAGCGGAATTTGGTGCACTGGTCATGGAGAGGCAGAGTCTTGAGGTTCTGAGTTACGCAAAACCGCAACGCAAGGAGTGTATAATTGCTGCTTGATTCTCCACGCATCGATCTTGCGAGAAAGCGTATTGCTATGCAACTGGAAGCTTGTTTTTTGACGGTCTTGGGCATGGAGCCAGATCTTGCCTGCCTCGACCTTCAATGCACGTCTAAGAGCCTAATTTTATGATTTTGTTCAGAAGAATGGCGGTAAGGAACGTACTGCGCCATTTTGAGATCTATTCCTAGAGAGATCAAGGTGCTGGGAGATACATTCTCATCCAATACAAAGTCCCTTCCAGCTGCCAAATCCTGCGCCTCTGCTTCGGCTAATTCACGACGAATTGAAGCCTGCGTGGGAGCTACCCGAAATATTCAGAAATAATTTACAGAACTTGAGACTCCTACTCACTGATGATCGTGAGTGCATAGGGATTCGGCTGTGAAGCATCCTTCTCCCAAGCCTCCACCTCGGCTGTCCAATGAGCAACGGACGCAGGTGGTAGTGAACTCTCATAATCGGAGTGACTGACAACGTGGTCATACATGTCAGATCCTGCAGCTTTCATTTTCCGAAATAGGCTACCTCCTGTGATCCGCATAATAAGGAACAAATTTATCTGGAAGAAGTATGACTCACCCATTCCGACAACTTTTCTCCAATTGTAATCGCCAAAGTGCGCATCCAGAGTATCACGACGAGACCCAGGACCCATTTCCTTTGTACTTGCTACCAACGGATTAACCTCAGCCCATCCACGTTCTAGAGCCTCGCCATCCGTGCAACCTACACCTTTGGTGAAATTGAACGAGAAACGTGTCCGACATGCGGCAACATGTGCAGGGAGGTGGAATTTCGGCACGAGGTATATCACGTGCTTCCAGCCATCAAAGATTTGACACGTAGGGTCGAGGTTGGCCATGCGACATTTCAGGGACACAGACCATTGACACGCAATGTCATACGATACGATTAGCATGAGAAGTGTGCAGGCCCAAAGGCTTTTGTAAAATAAGTAATCCATGTTGCAATATCTGTGGGTCAATTAATTCCCGTGTTAAAGTAAAGTAATCTGAGTACATGCCTTTCACCCTTCTGAAGATCGCCCACGGCGTTCGGCCGCTTCATGTCATGCCGGGCGCATTCAATGGTTCCCACTCCAGTTGAAGCATGTTCGCGATTAGGGTTACTTTCAGATAGGTTGACGGCGTCATGTCGAGAGCAAGAAGACTTCTGTTAAATGACTTGGGTAGCCGTACATTGCATTCTGGACTGGATGAGGGACGTACAGGTTCAGTTTCCTCCTTATAATTCGCAAAATACTCCTTATACTCCCTCTCCTCCACGAAATAAGCACAGCCCTGATTAAGATCAGGGTCAACCTTGTCGCTTGAGACTTTCTTGCGCTTCAACCAGAAATTTGCATCGATACCGAGAAAGAGTGCGTACAGCCATCTTCAACATCATGGTCAAACATTGTCACCATGACGACAACTGATAACTCACTGTTTGTCCTCAGGCCCATCTTGCCAACCGGGAAGGAGGTTTTTGTTGGGCTGTGGACACGCAGGGCATAGAACAGCGCATTCACCAGGTTTAGTTGCTCGTGCACCTGCAGAATCGTGGCCTCGCCCAGCACGTTTCAAAAGTTTCAGGTAGCGCCACTGCCGAATCATCCTGAGGAATGCTTGATACCGATCCTGTGGCTGATTCATTACTGCGACACAAGGTAGACAAAGATCGAGAGACTCACGTTAGGGACATTGAGTCCAGTATTGTCACTCAAGCGAGACAAAGCTTGATAATATTCAAACGCCGAGACTTTGGAGACGTAGGATAGTAATTCAAATGTTTCAAGGGCGTGAAATGTCGCTGCCGTTCAAGGATTTGCCACCGTTGCTGGGTAAAATTGAGATCGAAGGAGCTGTGCAGGTTTTGATTGGTTCAAAGCTCCACAAGCGCAAAAGTCCAAGCTCACAGACTGGATGGATTGGGTGTCGAGGATAGTGAAATCATCTCCAGAACATCGCTCCGGGTTTGGGCATGTGTCGCCAAGGGGATGACCAAGCTGAATTCGGAGACCGAGCTCACGTAAAGTGACTTTCACAAAGTATAGCCCATTCCAACTCTAGATTAATCTGAGAGATATGCTCAAAGAATTGCAGAACTTGCACACACCTTGATTCGATGTAATGGATTATGCACGTGTGTTTCTACAAGGCACCGCTGACATAACAGTTCTCGTCCATGACAGTCACGACATTCGAAATGCGCCAAACCTTCAGAACATGAGGGACAGTTGGTCGAGGCCTGCGCACGTCCTTCGTGTCCCATCATCTCCCCTAGAAACATATCGCAATCTTCCAACCACATCTTCATAGGCTCATCCTATCATCTAGTCAATTACATAATACCTACAATATCACGAACAAATCCAAGACACACCGCGGCTGTTAGACAACGTTTTTGGTGCCCAAAACCATCCCCAGCACTCATTTCCACAAGGTGTTCAAGATAGGCAGGGTCTAGCACCTCATAGTCGTCATCGTTATCCTCCTTGAGGTCTGGAACTTCCTCCGCCGTGGACTGCAAATTTGGCGGCGCTTCGGTTGTCACAAAACTAGTCGAAACCTTCAAACGTCCATCCGTGGTAGTGGAGTAACTGACATGTTGGTGTTTTCGGGATTCTTGTCTAGTTGGACCCAGAGTTTCGTAGTATGTGAATCTCGCCCTTTTCTTGTTACCCATAGGCTCAAATGTGGTGGATGTGAGGGTTACAGTCAATCGGTATTAATCAACACCCAACAACATAGTGCTTCCTTAGTGACTGTCATCTCCGACGATTTTTTTTTCTCATGGGACGGCGTGCAAAATATCATACCGTTCTCGAACGCACAGCCGCAAAAAAGGCTCAATTGGCCCAAGCGGTGCAAACTCCACGGTATCTCTTTTGCTCAATCAATATTGTCTTTCCATAACATCCAATCTACGCAGTTATAAAGCAATCCGCACTCAGCAGAATCAGCGTGCATACCAACGTCGAAAGGGAGCGAGTGATGCATCTTCAAGTGATGCATCACTCTGCATTCCGAGATTACCAGCCGATCTCATTGACCTTGCCAACTTCCCACTTCCCACTTCCTCAATCTTTCGACACGCCGCACACAGTGCAGATGTCCTCGAAGACACAAAGTATGAGGACCCAAAACTCGCTATCTTCGACGGATGCCCACCATACCGATCATGTCAAGACATCACTCCTAGGTCACACGATATGGACCGCCTGACCGATGCTCTTCACGGCCGTCGGCTACGCCAACAGCGGGAGTATGAAGACAGCCGATTGGCACAATATCGAGCAGCGGCGTCGACATCTGACCGGGAGTGTTTTGAGCGAGAGATCCACGCACTGATGATGGAGTATCTTAAGGAGTGGGAAGACATTGGTATAGCGTTAACAGGACTAGCAGGATGTGATCAGGAACTCAACATTAGGCTGGGGCGGCACTCACGCAGATGGTGCGCGCGTCGCTGTTTTAGTTTATATAATGATCTTCAAGCGCTTCGAGCAGGATCAGATAAATTCTTAGTTGTATACGTAAATCGTTGGTCATGAGAGCTGCTATTTTTTTATTGGGACTACGAGAACTAAACCACGGTTGCTACAAATTTCCAACCTGCCCATCGCAATCCGCGCCGAACACGCTGTGTAAACGGGTGCGGTCAACAAGAATGCTTCTTAGTAGTAAGAAGTGTCACGGACGGACCTTTTTCCGGACTTGTAGAGCCCGTGCGTACTCGTCACTGTCCCTATTCAAGCGAGGCTCAGGAAAATGATCAAACCAAATGAGATACGCCTGTTGAAAAAACTCCTCGACTCCATTGTGTCGTATCGCTTGTTGGTAACTTGGTACAAGACTGCGGAGCAATTTGGCCTGCATTCTGGAATACATTTTTCTAGAGGGTGTGGAGCATTGGTGAACTGCAAACGGAATCAAGAGATGAGGAAATCATTACCTGTCGTCGCACAACTTGTGGGGAGGTCTGGCATACAAACCAAATATGACTGCTGGGTGGCAGGTTTTATCCCGATTCGAAGTTATCGAGAGGTTATGCATTACTGTAGATTTCCTTGCGGAGGTGCTTGAAAAGTCATGCATCACTTTCCTGACCTTCAAGTATAATTAGTTAGCCAATCAGCAGACGAAAAGAAACCTGCTGAAGTATCGGTTTCCACCAGAAATATCATAATTGTAGTGCACATGGCACATCTGAGCGGAAACCAAGCATCAGGAAAACGTCGTGTGATTCCAAAATCTTTGCTTTTAGACTTCGCTTTATTGCTTACAACGGGACACTATCCCAATAATGATTGAATGCTGCCACATTACAGTGGATTGTACTTGGTCATGTACGTACTCATTCACTGGCACTTGATCATTTGACGTTCACTCTTGCAGTTATACTTTCATCCAGCAACTTCAAGTTCAAGTTGTGGTTCAAGTCGTGCATACGACTAGTAGTCAGTGTATTCTTTTGTGTCTTGCAGTCACTCCCGCAGCCCCATCTAAGGTGTAGATTTTTTTATTCCTGTACCGCAGGACTTGGCGGCTCGACTCTTTAAAAGGGGACACGATATAAATCTCAAAGACCGCAGTGATTCAATCACCTGTGTCAGTAACCTTCGACCTTCGCCCATTAGCGTGCCGACTCTCAATCCTCTGAACTATCCATTTGTCTATTTCCTCAATTACATCCTCTGAACTATCTGTTTGTCTATTTCCTCAATTACACGACTCATGCACCGCTTCAAATTTCATGTCCGAGTCAGAGCAATTGCGACCAACACGGCATAATTTATCAATAGACTATATACATTTTTGGAGGGCGTCGGCTAACTGTGATACAGAAAAGTAACATTACACAGCGACATTATACAAGTAGCGCAAGAAAACTACACAAGCTGCAATAGACGTAAGAACCGCCATTAGTCGACAATATGAACAGCATGGGTTGCAAGTGCGTGGCCAAAGGCAACCTCTGCCGCCGTGCGGCTAGAGTAGCGAGACGAGCATGACCCCGAGATTGACGTGACAAGCGGAGACACAATTGTCCTAGAAGCCAGGGGAGAGATCAACATTGTAATGACGGACAAGAATATCACGCACCAGTGATTAAACACTCCCACACGCTTCCCGATGGTTACAGCATACCAGCAGACTCCATTATCCTCCACCAGAGCTACATTAGCTTCATCCTCACAGTTCCCCTCTGCGTCATTCCACTTGACGCACATGTCATTATGGTGACAGATGGAGCATTCGCATTGGTGTGTATCTGAATCAGGGAAGTTCAGAAGACTTATGATCTGTCAAACGTAAATGCTTACTATTGGGAGCGCGACTGAATGCGGCACGACGAGAGCAGACAGAGCAGATACACCCCTGGCAACCTGAATCGGCTAGTTTGAGAAAATACAGGATGCGTCAAGCGCAAATCTGTACATACCGGACACATGCATGATGTCGGCTTCGACGGGCTCAACAGGAGGGTTAGGATCAATAGGCGCGTCTGGGGAATCCGAGTCCGCAGTCGCGGGGTTGACGTTCGGCGCAACTGCTGTATCTGCACTCACAGGGGTCACGTTCACGTTAACAGTAATGTCTAGATGGAGAAGTAAGTCCAAGAAGTGGGAATCCGGCACTCTGGTAACTTACTTGATCCAGCGAGTGACAGGGCAGAGATCAACTGGGCCAAAGCGGTGGCCAAGTCCGCCTCGGACTTGACAACCGCTTTGTCGAGCTTGGATGTTGTCATAGTGTACTTGTTGGGTGTGAGAATAGGATGTTGGGGAAAAGCAAGCTAGAAGTGCCGAAGTTTGAATGAGCGTAACTTTATATAGCTTGTGTGGGAATTTAGCTGTCAAGGAAAACGAGAAGCATTTGAGTAATGCATTACCTCGAAGGTGGTGATTAATGCATTACCTTGAAGGTGGTGATGCATTAATCAACGCTGCTTGAGGACACGATATGGCAGGCTACGGGAAAATTTTAGTGTTCGATTCCTCACTGATCACAGGGACCACACCGCCAGATAATATTACGGCGAACAAGCGCAACATTTTAAAGTTGAAAATTGTACGTTGCTCACTGGTAATTACATCACCCTGATCGTAGTGATCGAGTTTCAATCTAGATGACGGGGAAAAAGTGGACGACTGGGGAGCAAGATGGGTTCTTAGACGAATACAACGCACAGTATTTGGCTGCACAGACGGATGGAAATTACAGAAAGTTCTGGCCACTTGTTCATGAGGCGTGGTTCAACAAGTACCCTGAGATCGAGACGGCGTTTCCAGATAAATCAGCAGCTGATCTTACCAAGATGGAAAAAGACTCTTTGAAGAACGCGATCCAGAAACGGCAATCGGTAAGTTTAAATCCTGTTCCTGTGATTTCATTAATGTTATCTAACTGTTACTCCATTATATTAGCAACTTAAAACGTGGTTTCGGTGGAGGCACACCAACAGAGCACGAGATGCTGAAGGGTCATCGAAACATTCTAGAAAACTGTTTGCAAAAGAGCGCCTCCCGCAACAAACCGAGGTTTATTCAGATATGTTTGGAAAAGCAGAAATAGATCGCCGTGTTGAGGCTGCTATGATTGAACCAGAGACCAAATGGACGAAGAAGAATCGGGTGGGCCTGCGTGCCAAGATAGCCAAAGAGGTCTGGATGAAAGCGGATGAAGTGTCGAAGGATGCTGTCAATGCCAAGATTGCCGAAATCACGGAAAAACGGAAGGAGACTGGTGCACGTGGAGCCGAACAGTACCTTGAGTTAGTTCTCAAGTCTCATTCTCACACTTTCTGCTTACCTGCTTCTCCAGTGCGATCAAGGCCTGTCCGCAACACTTACGTTCATTCTTCACCAAGTTGTCAGCAGAAACAGGCTGGGCGTTTACGGTATTAATGGGGGGCCCTAATCCAGGAAAACCCGGCGGCGAGATATCAGTGGGAAGGTTAGTGAATTCCAAACCGTAGGGATTCTGGGGAAGATTGTTGATGCTGTTGCTTTCAGTTACCATGTTGGGAGAAGTACCCTAGGCAATGAATTTGGCGATGTGCTCCCAGATTTCGACAAGCTCTATATGGCTCCGTTCGCTGAGTTTCTCCAAACTGTTTTTCGTGAGTCTGTTGTGGGATCCCATTTTAGCGGCGTTGCTGACTGGTATTGACGCCAGCACAAAATGTTTGTCTCGAGAGGTGTCATCTACTCAAGAAAGATGAAAGCTCGGCTCTTAATTCACCTGCTCCGTCGCCAGCGTCTCTCCCCTCGGTCCCATTGCCCAACCCCACTTCCCCGGCATCACCTGCACCCTTGGCGTGTAACCCTTTGTCATCACTATCCTCGGAGAGTGAATTTCTATTTTCAAGTCCCACCGCCGTCATCCCTGCGGCTCCGATTGCCCAGCAGTTTACTGGTGATCCTAGCGACGTGTTGCCATCCGCCGACATACCATCATCTGACATATGGTCCATGGATATGTTATACGCCTTTCAGTCCTACCCACCATATGCCCATGCATCGGATAGCTCCCCCAATAATTTCACGCATTTAGGCAATGTCGGTGCGGTAGACTTTTCATTTCTTGGATCAGCTGTCGAGTCCCAGCCCAGCTTCAGCCCTGCGTGGTTCGGCGGCAACTACCTGGGTGGAAGAAGCGAGTTGCCACAGTCTGCAATCCAGCTGATGGCTCTTCATCAAGGAGCATCTGCAATCCCATCCCTCGACCCCACCATTCCACTCCAGTCATTGACCGTTCCTTCAGTTCCTGCGCTGGGATTCCCTTGCTTCCCGAATGTCACAGAGTCGATGACCCTTCCCATGTCTGCAGTTCCAATGACTAGCTCCACGGAGTCGACACCCCTGTCTTCAGTTTCTCTGACCCCACTAGTCGTCCCTGTAGCTCCTAATCAATCAACAGCCCCCGCTGCTTCCTCAACTACCGCACCCACTGCTTCCTCAACTACCGCACCCGCTGCTTCCTCAGCTACCGCACCCGCTGCTTCCTCAGCTACCACACCCGCTGCTTCCTCAGCTACCGCACCTGCTGCTTCCTCAGCTACCGCACCTGCTGCTTCCTCAACTACCGCACCCGCTGCTTCCTCAACTACCGCACCCGCTGCTTCCTCAGCTACCGCACCCGCTGCTTCCTCAGCTACTGCACCCGCTGCTTCCTCAACTACCGCACCTCCTGATCACCATATACAGGAACCGCCCACACCCGTTGATGTGCCCATTGTGAACGCAGCGGAGCCACCAACATCAGAAGCCTCTCGTCGCTCCCGTCGTCCAGCCATTCCATCAACTCGTGCTGACAGGATGAATGAAATTGGATCAAAGGACATTACAAACAAAGAAAATCAGGTGGCTTCGAATGCGAATGTGCTCCCTGCCAGTCCGCCCGAATGGATGCGAGCTGCGCAGGTTCATTTGTCGTCCTGTGATCTTGGCGAGGATTGGCGTATTTGCGCTGAGACCTGGGCTCGGCTGGAGGAAAAGTTGGAGTTTGGTCTTCAAGGAAAGGTAACATGCTTGCTTCTGAGTATTCTGGCATACAATCCTCACATACTATTGTAGGGCGCCCTGCCAGCAACGAAGCAGCGGCCGTGTGAATGGACCAAGTGGACGGCTAAAGCCCGTAATGGCCAGCGCTGCTATTCTTCTGTGCCCGTTATCAAAGAGCCGGCTGAATTCGGACATGCGGTTGCGAAGTGGTGGAATGATATGCAGCCTGCATTTCGTAAGGGTTCTGGAGTATTGCCGAAGAATACTTATGACGATGATGGTGACGGTGATGGGGAGGTCTGGTTGCCATTGCAGAAAGGGGGACCCAATGGTTTGTTGTCTGTGTTGACACTGCTCGCTTGGTGGGGTCAGTGCTTGACGGTACGTACGCAGTGGGAGGATCCAACGGATGACATGTGGAAAGCCACCGTCTTGGACGTCACGCGCTGTCTCCAGAAGATGATGGATGGGCGTAGAAAACGAGTCTGTGATGACGATGGCAATCGATCTACCAAACGGTATGTTTCATAGAATTCTAATGAGACATTCGTTGATAAGGTAATTTATAGAGCCAAGACTCTGCGCAAGACCACGGAGTGACTCGGATATGTGCACTCTGTGTCCTCATTTTCCCTTTCTTGGCGAAGTCTTGTTCTTATGCATTGTTTGTTGTGTTGTGCTTGCCCTTACGTCAATTCTTTCTTGTGCCATGTTCCCACTATTTTGGTCTTCTTTCGTGTTCGTGACATTTTTTGCTAGCAGCTTGTTGGGTTCCATTAGCTGTCCTTTTGGTAATCTTGTTAAATATGTAGTCTACACCTTGATGATTTACTAGTTTTCTTGGTTTCATTTCTATTTCGTTCTATGTATATAATTTATGTATTGTAAGTGACTGCGTGAGTAAGGACTCGGAACATACACTGAGATGAAGGGATGGTAATGCATCATGAAAGTGGCAGTCATGCATCACACCGATGGCTAGTGGTGCATCACACTTGTAGTGGTGCATTACCATTGAACGAACACACAACGGTAAGTATCTCGAGCTGCTAGTAATGCATCACATCGAAGGGGCAGTGAACACATCGTGATGCATCATGATTACCAATGAACACACGATGGAGTTGCAGTGATGCATCAAATCAAAGGGGCAGTGAACGCGTTGTGATGCATTACCCAACGGATAATGCATCACGGAATATCGGGGTAATAATAGAGTACTTACTGTGTTGGAGTAATGCATCACAACGAACGCGCAGCGGTTTTCAAGTTGCACAAGTTGCAGTAATGCATCACGGAATATCGGGGTAATAATAGAGTATGCATTGGAGTAATGCATCACAACAAACGCGCAGCGGTTTTCAGGTTGCACAAGTTGCAGTAATGCATCACGGAATATCGGGGTAATAATAGAGTATGCGTTGGAGTAATGCATCACAACGAATGCACAGCGGTTTTCAAGTTGCAGTAATGCATCACAGAATATTGGGGTAATAATAGAGTATGCGTTGGAGTAATACATCACAACAAATGAACAGCGGTTTTCAAGTTGCAGTAATGCATCACAGAATATCGGGATAATAATAGAGTATGCGTTGGAGTAATGCATCACAACAAACGCGCAGCGGTTTTCAGGTTGCAGGTTGCACGGGTAATGCATCACGAGATGGTTTGAACGACGGTATGACAATAGTAATGCATTATTGAGTAGCACACGACTAGGTATGTGATGCATGAAATGGACAACTGCTTACTAGCCCGATATATGCATCACTGTGGGGTACTTACTACTGTATTATCATGCATCAGATCCACAGTATCGGCTGGAAATTGGTATGACCAGATAGTATTTGTAAGCAGTAAACAGAGTGATACATGCTGATCTTGAAATATAATTGAAAATAATCATATTGCAAGAATTTCATCAATTTATCATGCCTCCCAAGTATTGCAGTAGTTATGACACTTTCCACCATTGAAATGATTGTGCACAGCCACAACCCCGTGGGCTCAACAAAATGCAAAAACCCATTCATGACCAGGTGCTAAAAATAATACTACATGTGAGGCAAGTTTAAGGTCAACACATGTGTGAAACTCTAAGTGTAAATTAAAAATATAAGTGCAAAATTAAGTGATCAGTTAGCATTCTAAGTAACTAAACAGTTTGAAGATAATGAGATAATTCAAGTACTACCATGCTAGTAAAAGTCTGAGAGGAAATAAATGTTGTTTTTATTTCTCCAAGCCACCTAAAGATAATGCTTTACAATACATTGTCATCTCTATCAGTCTGGCAGATCTTGCTGCATGTTGACATTCTGCCAACCAACCCTATGTAGATCTAACTATATAAAGTGGTTTACAAGAATTGTGTTAAGGGCTCAGGTTGGGGACGACGATGGTGAAACGAACGTAAGATTCGGATGTCACACATGTGACTACAAGCAGGTGATGTAACTACGAGAAGGCCATAGACTGGCTATCCTCAACACTCCCACACAGTCAAGGACTACGAGAATGAATAGAAATCAATA
>QFEU01003225.1:0-11996 GCA_003316345.1 Tricholoma terreum
CCATTGTGAGATGTGGAGGACGTCGAGAGGTAATTACGCGTACAAAACCACGCGCTTGCTTTGCACGTGTTTGGCACCTAGGATGTCTGTGTCACCGCAAGAAGACGACCTGAAAGCTGCGCTCGTCGCTCTCAAACAAGAAAATCCCTCCCTTGGAATTGCAAAAACTCACGCTCTCCTCCGCGCCACCCACCCAACCTGGGCCGTCTCAGAGAAACGCATACGCAAACTCCTCCAGCATGAAGGCCTCATTCTCCGTGATGCACCACCACCTTATACGCCGAAAGACGCTGTCTCATCTTCCTGGGATGTCGCTGTCTACCCTTCCTCACGCGTCATAGATAACCTCGATGTGCACAAATGGTCGCAAAAGATAAAAGTAGAGTATTTCGACAAGAAAAAAGGTAAAGGCCTCGTGGCCACACAAGAGATCCAAGAGGGTGAGGTGATATGGAAAGAAGACCCGTTTATCCTTGCTCCAGAATGGTACATATATATTACATCGACTCTATCGTTTCATCTCATCCATCCTCCTTTCCAGGGAAATTTACGATCTCCAAGTATCCTCTGCTGCATGTGGCTTCTGCAGCACCCCACTGGACCCCACCTCTCCTCTGATCCTCTCCTGTCCCAGTTCATCCCCCGTCTCTCCTCAATCCCTTCGTGTTTCCTCTACCATCTGTTCCTTCCGCTTCTGCAACCGTCTCTGTTTTTCGCGCTCAGCAAAGCACCACAGACTCCTCTGCCCCGCCGCCAATCCCGCATCCATACCCCTCATAAAATTTGCAAGAGAAACAGAGTGGATGGCTCTACATGCGTTAGCACAATGTACATCCCGCGTTCTGCTAGCCGGCAACAGGGATAAGGGTGAAGAGGAAAGAACGGATTGGGCCGTAGTTGCAGGGTTGGCGGAAATGGGGATGGAGGAGCGGTGGAAGTATAGTTATCGTTTGTGGGTTTCGTATTCTTTTATCTTGTGTGATGTGGACTTGACTTCTTTCTGTCCAAGGGGCACGCAATCGGAGCCAGATAGGGCTGCATGGAAGAAGGCTCACGCACTGTTCATAGAGGCTTTCAAGGAGCCCAAGAATGCTGCTGATAAAAGGAAACTCGCAAAGCTAGTAAAGAAACCTGTGAATCCCCAGTTGGCGAGGGCACTATTCGACTACGAAGGGTTCTTACGAGGGTTAGGGAGGATGAGCCTCAGTACGTTTATTTGTCTCTTCTCTTTTCACGTTCCACACACAATTACAACAGATCTCGAAGCCCATGGTGGCCTATACACACTTCACTCCCACCTGAACCACTCCTGCACACCTAATGTGTCCGTACGACACCTCGAGCAGCGCACAGCACTTGCGCGGATCACTCTCCTGGCCAAACGCACCATCAATCCCGGGGAAGAGCTTTTGGTGACATACGTAAATCCAGAGATGGGTGTACGGGAGCGGAGGCGCGAGTTGGAGGGGTGGGGGTTTGGGGAATGTCTATGTGAGCGGTGTGTAGAGGAAGAGAGGGTGTTGGAGGGGAAAGACAATGGGAAGGAGATGGAGGGTTTGGCGAGTGAGTTGAAGGCGGGGTTGGGGCTTATGTGACGCATGTAGCCGAATAAATATATGCAAACAGAGAGTTATAATATTAGGACCTACGTGTCTTCGACGTCACCGAACAGCGTGACGTTGGGGCGTTGCTGTCAGTGAAAGGCGCGCAGCCACACTCGATTCCTCCCTCACACAATGACAATCTAGTATGTTTTCTCCTTCTCCTCCTCACAATCCCACTGACAATTCACCAGCTACTCTCTTACATTCATGCTTCTGGCCGCAGAGGTCGGGTTTAGCTTGCATCGTCCTCATGTTTTACACTGATTTCATTCTCCAGATGGTCACTTTCTGCCTTCTCGTCGCCCCCCTTCCCTACGCCATCAGGAAGAAACTCTTCAGATTCCTATCCGAGTCTTTCATCGTCGCCAAGGTCGCTTATGCCCTCAAAATCTCTTTCATGTCTGTTCCCTCCAATATCATTACTCAGAACACTAACATCCCCCCAATTAGCTTCGTAGCCATTCTTTTCGTTGATGCCCTACAGCGCATGTTACGCGTAACCGCAGAGTCGGATCTCGCAAAATCATCACAGCAAGACGTCAGGACAGAAACAGGTCTCGCTGCCAGGAAGTTTTAGTGTGTATACCTTTTTCAAACAACTTGGTCCAAATGAAAATATCGAGATCCCCCCCTCCAGTTCTCAGCGAAACACATATCTAACGGGGTTTACGCTGTTCCTCTCTTTGGTCCTCACACGTACATTCTACATCATTGTCGACCTCATCCACGCCCAGGAACAATACGCCATACTGAAGAAAGAAGTCAGTTGTCACTTTTTTCTTGCTGCACGGATGTTGATCCATTCACACAGACGTCCAACGGGGCACAAGGCGACGATGCCAAGAAAGAGATTGCGGATCTGAAGAAGAAGCTGGGAAAACTGGAATCAGAGGACAGGGATTTTGGTAAGCAAGCGCGTTTCTTGATTTCTTGTATCCTACTCCTTGTCAACTTTTGTACTCGTTCTCACCCTGACAACGTGCTCCACATTGATTCGCTATCACTCACTCACCTTTTCCCCAACTAGTAACCTTGAAAAAGCAAGCTTCACAGCAAGCAGCCGAGTTTGATCGTCTCGCCACAAAGTATAACGAGGAAACAGGCGGTGTCAGTAATAAACGCGTTGATTAGTTGCCTTAAAGGTTGGTGGCAGCGATAAGCTCAGATAAGGGAAGTCAAACCTGGCGGTTGTGAGTATTTGATAGAC
This sequence comes from Tricholoma terreum, assembly GCA_003316345.1. Taxonomy (NCBI): domain Eukaryota; kingdom Fungi; phylum Basidiomycota; class Agaricomycetes; order Agaricales; family Tricholomataceae; genus Tricholoma; species Tricholoma terreum. The sequence goes on from QFEU01003225.1 coordinate 2,812, forward strand.
AATCGTGTAGCTTCCAGATAGGTGGCCGGTGTACAGTTTTCGCATGCTATCGCACGTAAATTTAGGTCAACGTGGTGACATCATTCGTACCCCGCGGAGAACAGTATGGACCCGAGTCCATCATTCGATCAAAGCCATACGTTCTTCAGGACCATTTATAAACCAACCAGAGTCATTGAACCAGATCTGTTCCCAAGAGCGGAGAGATAGCAAACTCGCGATAAGCTACCTACAGGAATATTCGAGCTTGAAATGAGACGTTATAGTACAGTTTCATAGTCAATCAAGAACGAGAAGAATAGAAAGCACTACAAGAGAAGTATAGCAATGACAAGGACGAATAGATACATACAACGAGAACTGCGAAGAGGAGGAAAACAGCACAACCAGATTCACTCCGTCCTTTGCCTCTTCCCATCTCGGTCACCATCTCCCCCTTCCACCGAATCCCGCTTCAAGCTCTCGACATCCTTCCCACCCATTCCCTGACCCTGTATACCCCCAGATATCTGGAGGTTATGCATACCGCTCCTCACCACCTGAAGTTCATTCTCAAGCCGCTGGCGTATGTTTCGCTCTTCTTCGTAAAAACGCTTGATCTCCTCCAACTGCGTCTGCAGGTCACCCATCGCCTGGTCCATCAGCAATTTCTCGAGTGTCCACTTCTCGATGTTTCGCGCCTCGTTTTCTTTTAGATGGTGAATGTATTGTACGGCACGCGAGAGGATCGCGCCCTTGGCTTTTTCACCCGAACCGTTCGGTACTATCCGCCCGAGTTCGTTGATCCCTTCGTTGATGTTGCCGCGACGTCGGCGCTCGACTTCTTTCTGTTGATAGAACTTTTGAGAAATAGATTAATGGAGAGTACGGCGGAAACTTACATGATTATCTTTTCGTTGTCGAGTCCACTCGTCACTCCCCATCGTGGCGCTCCTTCCCCCTCGCCTTGAACTTGAACTAGTTGTTACAACAGGTGTTGAATCCTTTCCTCCTGGAGACTGCCCTGAGGCAGTTTCACCCTCTTCAACTTCTTGTGCTTGAGGTGGCAGCGGCCTCGGCGCTTGCGCAGGAGGGGCGGAAACAGCTACGTTTGAGAGCTGCCCGAGGTTAGGCGGGCCTCGAGGGTGCGAAGATGGGCCAGGATCGTTAATACCAGGAAGACCGCTTCCGGGTTGTGAAAGGCCAGGATAGGGGTGTTGTTGAACTGGTAGGTGAGTTTGGGAGGTGAAAGGGGCTTGAGAAAGGTTGGATAGGGTTTGTGCAGCATCTTCTTTGCCTTGTTCTGGGTTGCCCTTGGGGTGATGTTAGCGATTGGCTTGATCAAGTAAAGAAAGCTCCCCGTGACTGTAATCGAAACGCTCGTGCTCTACGTCGCGACACCGTCACGTGTGGCTAATTAACGATCAAAGTGCTTTCGTCGGGCGAAGCAACAATCGCGAAAGAGAAGCCACCACATTCAACGGGGCGGGAGCGGGAAAGATAAAAGTCGAAAAATGGGATGTAATAATCACCTTGTTATACAGATGTGAAGGAATATTTCTGAGCAATTCTATGAGCTGCTGTGCGTTGAGACCGACATTTGCAAGTATGTCCCCAGTGTTTTGCGGAAGGCCCTGTTGTGCTGATTGTTGGGCTACATTGGCAGCGTTATGAGCCAATGCTGGATTCTGCGTAGTAGGTGCAGAAGGCGCCATTGCTGAATCCAGACAAGCAATATTTTGGTTGAATCGGATTATATGTGCAAATGGACAACAAAGGAGGTCAGAAAAAAAATATACAAGACGCAGCTGAGCAACTTCCTACTGACTGGGTGCAGAATGCGGTATACAGATAGAAAAAACGAGGCAAGGAATTTGAGCAAGGAATTTGATGTGAATTTACAAGGTTTACTCGGGTCGGACAAGAATGGATGAGTTAGAATGGGAGAGCAGTCGGAGGGGGAGGAGGAGGCGAGGGGGAGATGAGGAACGTGAAGGTCACGACAGTCGTGACCCCCAGCCTTGTGACCCAGAAAGTCATCAAACATTCCTTACTTCCCACGCCACACCATCAATCATGTGTCAATGGCACCTCGTGATCACACAGATTCACATCTCAAAATTCGTTCATTCTAGTCTACGCATGAATTACACACCAGGCAGATGATGGAATTAGTTTTACAGCTTCGATTCCTCGTTATATTTATCAATAACGTATTGAGAGCCCTATGATTTGCATCAGTTCAAGCACTTGAAACGTTGGTAGTCAGGTAACGCACTGTCTTGATGTTGGTAGCGAGCTCAGGAAGAGCAGCGCTGACCAACTTCTTCTCATCAGCGGAAATGTTACCCAATGGGTAAATTTTCACGACACCCTCAGTCTACCCACGTAGTCTCGATCAGCGAAAGGCGGGTACCAAAAGCAAAAGTGACATACCCCGAGTTCAACGTTCGATGAGAAGAATTCGAGCTCTTGACCGAGCTCCTTTGTGAGCACATCACCTCCAGAGGGATCCGCCGCCAAACTGACGAAGCTGGGCGCCACAATGCCTTTCTCACCCTTGAATGCGCGAATCACTTTGTTTGCAAATTCAGCACCAGCATAAGCCATGGAGAGGGTGGCAGATCCAGCGCCGTTCTTGGCCTTGACAACTTCGTCACCACCAAACTGGATGCGGTGCACCAGAGTATCGTACTCCTCCTGTGAGAGTTTGGGCAAGGGGTGGGAGGATTGGGAAAGGAGGGGAACAATCTATAAAGACCGAAGTATGAGGTCATCGATGAAATTTTGGATACAAAGGGAAAGGCGAACCGTGACACCACTGTGCCCTCCAACAACTGGAACAGCAACATCTTTGGAGAGCGAGAGGCTTCCGTGGATCTCGGCTACGAACGTGGATGCACGAACAACATCCAGTGTAGTAACACCAAAGATCCTATTCTGGTGATCAAAAATGCGAGAATATACATCTATGTTATTCTGCGTACCGCTTGGGATCGTACACCCCATGCTTCTTGAGCACTTCGGCGACAATCGGAACAGTGGAGTTGACGGGGTTAGAAATGACAAGGACGAACGCCTTGGGGGCGAAATTCGCGATCCCAGTGGCAAGGTCCTTCACAATCCCGCCGTTGATCTGGAAACACAGACAATCAGATCGGGAGGATCCGACTGACAGATTGTGACATGTACTTTGAACAAGTCATCCCTTCACGTTGGAGGGGCCATATGATTAACCTCCGATTGGGAACCGCATTAGGTAGACCCTCACCTTGTCATCTGCAGGATCTGTTAGAACATTCAATACATTCGAAATAGGAGACGCACTCCTGGCTTCCGGGGGACGCCGGCAGGGATCACAACAATATCTGCGCCTGTCAGGGTCTTCTTGAGGCCATCATCGGCAGGGAGGTAACCCTCGACTTCAGCGGCGGTAGAAATATGGGCAAGATCAGCCGCAACTCCAGGGGTGTTAACGATATCGTAAAGCCCAAGCTTCATCATCACGCCTCAGTTGTATGTACAGTTACATGGAAAATGAGTAAAAAAGAACACGCCTCGGTCACAAGCGGGTTGACTTTCAGAAGAAGTGCAAGAGGTTGGCCGATACCACCTGGAAATCGTTCAACCGCAAAGATCAGACCGGATAGAAAGCTATAGGGCACTCACCGGCAGCTCCGAGAACGACAGCTTTCACCATTTTATGGGTACGATGTGGGAGTGGATAGAGATGAGTAGATGCGGTGATTGTGATGAATCCGAGTAAGCAGCGTTGTAGCCCGGTCTACACGTGATTCAATGGCGATATCCATCGCTCTACATAGAACCTAAGTACATAACGTTGTCTTTCCACGAAGGTCCAAGCCTTTCGAAAACCCCCAGGGTGCGAACGTGATCTTCCTGGAAATGGTTCGAGAATTCGAAGCCAAGCACCATGCATTTTGACAATTTTCGTTACTAGAAGTATGTTATTTGCTATGGCGAAAACTGGGACGTCCGATGATCGATGATGCCCGAGACAACCATCGCTCAGCGCTCAATACCGATCACAATTTATGCTGTTGGAGGGGAGTCGCAGGGTCAAACCGGGATGTAGTAGGGGTATCGGGAGTAAAATGAAAGAAAATTGTTAAAATGCATGAGCGCTTGGCTTCGACATTTCCAGGAAGACCACGTTCACACCCCGGAAATTTTCGAAAGGCTTGAGCCTTCGTGGAAAGACAACGTTATGGCTGGAAGCGGCCAACACGTGACGTTGACGCGCCTCATCAACGCGTTTTGAACGTGTGTTGCCACGCGACGCACGTTCGATTCCTGCATTATGTATATGGAAGCAATAAAATCTGAACGAATCGGCAAACATATATTTGACGTTCATTTCTCTTCTTATCTAACCCCCAATTTATAAAATTGAAAGCTCGGCTGAAGTTGTTCGATCGTAAGACACAGGATAGAAAATCCAGAAATCCCTTCCACACACACAAACAATCATGGGGAAATGCCTGACCAAAGAGGCGTTTCTGATAGACATGCACAATGTGCGCGTAACCTCCACTGCTTTAATACTACTATTGTTAGTAAGGGTGCACCTTGCCTGCATACCCATGTCAAATCGGGGTCAAATCACTGGTATAGGAAGATGCCGGAAAAGGCCTCAGGCTTGTCCCTGCCCTAAGTAGCTGGCGTTCGGGAAATGCTCGTCCCGACCTCTATCCTCATCGATCGATTGGATGATATCAAGGATCGATATATATGTAGATGCAAACCATCCACAGTACGTCATATTGAATGGTTACCATGAAACCCGGAGCCGATGGAATGCATTTATAAAATGCCTGGATGATCGTTCGTAGTGAGGACCCTGCAGGAGAAAAGTAACAAACAAAAACAGACATACCCGGACCGGAGAAGATTAGAGAAGATTGGATGGAATTAGACAAATGGCAGGGAAGTCGTAGTGATAGCGCTAGACTCTGATAGGAACCTATATAAGGAACCGGTGTCCACAGAATGTTAAGATAAACCAAAAGTTTTGGCGCAACATGATGGAAAATGTCTTCCACATAAGGCAGTTTGGACACTCCAAGTGGGGTTGTTCCTGCCTGTTCCTGCCTTGTTCCTGTCCGCCTGGGGCCGCATCTGTATGCTGTCTAGCAGCTACCAGAACCATTTGTATCTCCGGTCACAAGGGTGGTGCGTCCTGACCGCATATCCTGACATACCTATTTTTGCAACTGTTTCCCGACTTCCGGATCCCCATGTCGTCATGTTTTGGGACGACTTGGCAGGGTTTTCGATTAGTGTGCAAGCTCAAGGTTCAAAGGAGAAGCTAAAAGCCATTTGATGATTCTGGAGATGAGCGATCGTTGTGATCGAAGCTACTTTTGCGAACAGTTTGAAAGAACAAGTCGAAACTTGACAAAAGTCTATGCGTGGTAATGATACACGTTGGTAATGCGGAAAGTAGCATAGAAAATAATGAGACCTGGTAGGATTGTGGGGTATCAGAGATTATAAATGGGAGGATTACGCTGTGTCGTTGCCCGCCCGTATACTAGCGTGATCAGAAACCTCCCAAGCAGCCATCGTCTTCAACGCGAAAACTTGATGTGACATTGCAAGCGAACGGAGAGTTGCTGAGCCCAGAGACTCTGCTCTTCTTCTTCTTTGACATCATGACCTGCTGACCATCAGCAGTACCGCTTGGTATCCGTCCGAGATCATAAGAACCCTCATGCTTTCGTTCCCTGTGACGCCTAGAGTTTTGATCGTCAGAGGACGGTCTGTAGGGGTAGGATGATCGCGAAGGGGGTGATGGAGGGTGCGGAAGGAATGAGAGTGCCGAAGACGATGTAGCGTACGATTCATCAAAGGTATTGTATTTGTCGTGAGGAATAGCAAGACCATGCAGATGAGATGACGTAGGACCATGGGTGGAGTCAAGATGGGGACTGGCGATTCCGTCGCTTTCTTCGGACTCTGAAGAGAGGTCCGGGATTAGAGGTGGAGGGTGGGCAGAGTCAGGGAATTGAGATATTGAACGAGACGCGACAGAGAATGCGCGTGGGTGTAGATCACCAGAACCATAATAGTGACCGGTAAGAGATGTCGCAGAATCGTCGTCAAGGCCGTATGTACGACCCCCGCGTTCTGGTAAAGCACAGGAGTTTGGAGATACTACGATTGGAGAACGGTCGTAGGCTGAAGCGGAGTAGACGGAGAAGGTGTGAGTTGTGAGAGAGGGAGAGGGCGGGAAATGGACTGCGTAGTGGGGACCATGGTGTGGACCGTGGTGATGGGTGGGGTCGGAGTGTGGGCGTTTCAAGATAGGGCGGGGAGACTGCATGGCTGAACGCACTAGTAAGAGCACTAGTGCGCACGAGGGGCGAGGGAAAGGTATAGTGTTAGCAGAACATGGGCGTTATATACAAGTGGGTATTCGAAGGATTCAGCCACCAACACAAGATAAATTAATTCCCTATTGATCCTTGTTTGCCCTTTTGTTTTCCGTCGGTCGACCGTCCGGTCCAATAGCATCATCCACACACACGTGTCTGTCAATCGTCCTTCTGCTATCACGCCACGTCTTTTGATCGTTGATAGCCACTCTCACCGCTTTCAGAACACCCATCCTCATTGGAAACGCACTTTTTATTCGGCATACCATCCTCCTATAATCTTGAGCCACCCGCTTCGCACACAATCGGGTCCCCCTTGCGGCCGCAATAATATGCTACGCGAGGAACCTAATTTTGGATTTCAATCTCCCGATTCCCGATTTGTTCTTATCGACCTTTCTGTTTCACAGGTGCCGGCGAAAATCCCGCAGGCTCTCATCCAGTTCGCGGGGTATCATAACACATTTACCCCAAATGTGTGAAGCTTCCTACACGACTGACATCAACGTCAATCTTTCCAAGAAGCATAGCATAGCATCAGTTGTGGCTCAGCTCCTCTCACTTGGTTACCTTGGCCTCGGCAGATTCTCTTGGGAGTCATTCGTTGTGGAATTCTGTAGGCGCTGCTGTCGGTTTCACTCTACAGAGTTCTGGCTCTCTCACCGATCACACAATCCATCGAGTCCTGTTCTCCTATTATTTTACTTAAATCTGGAGGTGAGCAATCAGAAACAGGTTGCGCGAGTTTGGCAAGTATATCTATTGCCATCAGTACAAATGATCGTCGTTATATTCCTACTACGTTCTAGCACCTCTTATGTTTAATCACTGATCACCTGTGTTCAAGTAGTGCCTGTCACATTGCTGAATAACTATGATGTGCCTCGAACCCAAACATCCACAAGTTCATGGGGTCTCGTTGGTTCCGACCCACAACACCAACGCCTATGTCGATGGATTTGAATCCTAACGTAGTGTATATTGAGATCCGGTATCTATCGCGAGGCCATTGAGGACTCTATTTCACGACAGAAACGGCAATCTAGTACTTACTTCATACACCGACTGGTTCGGGGAGGGCTGGATTTGAGGTCTAGTTATGAACTTGTGATCATGATACCCCAGACTGACCGAGCCCAGAGTGAGGCACCTTTGAACAACCGGTTACTGGAGCGTTGAACAAAATGCTCCGGTGAAAGCCCTGTACTAGCTTTGTTCAATTAGAGCCCCCTCGTGTTTTGTTCGGAATACACTTCTCCCTAAGTCGCCCTGCCGTAGTTGGTTTTGTTGACGGTCCGGCACTTCGCTCCATCAACGCGTTAGGGAAGAGTATCGGCCTAAGATTCCGTTTTCATTTTGAACAGAAAGCATGTTGTGTACTGTTGTACTGTAGCTGCGAGTGGAGTGCACTCAAAAGGTGATGGAAAAACGCTGATTTAATGAATTCGATGTTGATTAAAAAGAGCACCTTGATCTTGCCGAGTGGTACAGTAACAAAAGTGTCAATCGTCAGAATTTGAAACAGACGTCGCATGGGCGATATCGTGTCAGCTATCGGCTTGTTGGATTTGGTAGAAGACCGGGTGATCGCAAGTTTGATCCTTCGAATATTTATTTTTGGGAGTGTCCAAAGGTGATGCCAAGCCCTATTAGTAGAATCCAATCGACCAGCAGTTTTGCCCAGGACGCCAAGAGGCCAAGGTTCTCTTGCGATCAACCAAATAGGAAGATGGAAGCTCAGTAAAGTTCCTCCATGAGTGTTAGTCGGGTGAAAATTTTAGAGAAGGCGCAGCATGTGGAACGCACTAAGAATCAAGGTGTATGGGTCATGATAAGGACACAGCCATATGAGGTCCGAAGTAGCGCTGCGTTCATGCCTCCTAGGAGATTGCGACCATTGGTGGCATGTGCCTCGGGAGAGATGTTCGTTGTGACGGACATACGATCCGAGGGAGTATTACGAGTTTGGACGACGATATTTCCGAGAAAGGGGTAAGAAGATCCGGGTATCGCTTGGTGGTGAGGATGGGTTGGGTTGGGTAGGTCACAAATCCTTCATACAAACGTTCTATCCGACCCATTCTCTTAATCGTACACAAGGCACACCGTAGTTGTAGCCACAGTGAATCATGCCAGCTATCCGCTTCCGACGCGCACTCCGCTGTGTGAAGGACCACGATTGGATTCGCAAAAGAGCAATTTCAGGATTCCCCTCGAAATCACGAAATCGTCGATGTGAGGAAGGATGATGTATGCTCTTGGAGGGACTGGAGGTAGGTTCATCAGCTAGTACAGGACAGATTCTCGAAGTCGCGGGGAGATACGCATAAACCCTAGTAGTAGATGTACCTTGAGCTGCTGACGTGTGAGGTGAAGAGCTTGCCAGGCGTTAACAAAGAAGCGCCAAATAAGATACCAGCGTATACCAGCGAGATCAGATTAAAGTAAGATGATAGAGACCGAGAGGTGGAGCCTCTGCTCCGCTATGCAATTGAGCAATAGAGCGAGGTCTTGGATGTTTTTACGATTCGGATAAGGCAGAGTAGAACGGTAATTCAGGGTAATCGTCATCGCCTTGGACAAGATGGGTGCTACAAAACAAGCCGGGTACCCGTGTACTACTACCCCTGGTCTTTCATTCGACAGTCTTCTTACAACCCGCCGCCACGACGAAGACAGGAATGGGGCTTACACTCAAATGGCTCCACGCCGTGAAAGATAGTTACGTTGTATATATATCTCGTTCAAGTGTGCCCTTTACAATTGACAGTGCGGGCTACAACTTGAACTTCAAGGAAGGAAGTCCAC
>QFEU01003226.1:0-14694 GCA_003316345.1 Tricholoma terreum
GTTAGTTCTCTCGTTACAGTAGTCGTGTAGTGCTTAGTCGAGGGTTCGATTCTCGAATTGTACTGTATACAATATTTGCTTACATCAGTCAAGTCCGGTTATTGTGTAACCGGAATCCTGGTATTCCGGATTGTTTGGGTTCGGGTAGATTCCGGGGAATCCGGCAATAAAATTCAACAAAATATTATCCGGAATTAACTGCTACAGTGAAAATACCATACATAAAAAGTCTACCGTATTCCGGGGAATCCGCCCGGACTCTTATATTCCGGCCGGAATATGTGGGGGAGTGTAAAGGACTCCAATGGTGGGTGCTTTGAGAACGGCAGAACCATACAGGTACTATTTGAGCCTAGGAAGGACTCACAGAGGCTGACACAATCTTGAAAAGAAGAAGGCTGCCACCCAACGTTGTTTCAAAAGGTGGCCTAGTCGTCACACTAAATAAAATTAATGTACTGGCTGGTAAGTTCCCTAATTTCCTTGGCCCCACATCACTCATTGAACTACCACAGATTCACCACCCACCAGGAGGATATCCAAGGACTTCATCCATGCAAAGAAAAATCAAGGAAATGTCCAGCGTGTTGTTAAAGCAAAATACCCTGGTGTCCCTTGGGAGCTCCCAGGTCTTGAAACCTCATCATATGCCATTATGCATATTCCTACACCCAACATGGTGATGTGGGATCTCCATCACCTGCCCTACCTCCAGTGGTCTGACCATGTGTTGCATGCTCCTCAGAGGCTCAAAGTTTTGTCAGCCTGTGATGCTCTTCAGGCCCTCCACCCCTGACATATGCTGAAGAAAGAAGGATCTCACTCTGTGACTCCTGTATTCCACTTTAGAGTGTAGGAGGTCACCAGTGCGTGACCCCAAGTAATGGCCGAGATGTGGGAACAATCCCCTGAGGTTATTGTAGCTATTGATAACCTCCTACACCAACTCCAGGAGCACGTCATTCCCAAAGTTATCTCATTGATGAAACACTACCTTCCAGCCCAGTTCAAGAGGCAGCAAAGATACACTTTTGGTACCTCTCCATCTGTGAGATGACTGCTTAGCAGATTCTGATGCTAGAGCTCACACCCAGGCAATGGCCTGGCTGAGCTAAGAGATGTCAGAATGCCCAGCACTAAATTTCAGTGGGGCCTTCTTCACTGGTGCTGTGAAGGAGGGCTGCAGCAAAATCATCCATATAGACTGGAATGATAACAAAAACTCTGTAGCATGAGTATGGGCTGTTGGTGATTGGGAGGGCAGTGAATTCTGTGCCCCTCAGCTTGGCATCAAGATTCCCATCCAGCCTGGTCAACTCTTCACTGTTATGGCGAGGGCCATCACCTGCTGCAGTTCACCAGTGACTTCAGGTTGATGGGCAATCTTTACCTGTTTTTCAGATCAACTCCTAACCCACAAGGACCGCCCTGGTGGATTTGCTGCCTTTTGAAGTTGATCACTGGGTGGGTTGTGATGTTTCTGGGTGAGTACTGCCAGTTAGTACTGCCAGTAGTCGTTTACAGTATCATGATGTACTTGGATGTACTGGCAATTAAACATACACTTTAGTTTTATGGTGTGGTCTGACTGATTACAGTATGCAGACCTACTACCTCTGAACTGCAGGACCTTGAATGTTTCTGGTCCTAGCCCAATCTAGAAGTACACTCCTATGTTACGGTGGTAGTAAAAGCCTGAGGCCACTCCCGCCCCTAGTAGAACTCCTGTTAACCCTGCTCGATGAAGCTTCAGAAATGATTGGCCTGAGATTATGCTAAATTTATCCACATGACTGGATCACGTACCATGGAAGAAAACTACAAAGACTCCCTCCTTGCATTCCCAGCTCTCTCCCTTTTCTTCCCATGACCTGAACCAGTAGCTGTTATACCACATCACAGCTAACTGAACCAGCTGAATAAACGACATTACATGAGCAAAAGCTAAGGACACTGTCTCTCATGACACAGAAATCAGTGCCATGGATGGCTGGACCTACTGAATCATAGCAGATCCTGTGACTAGCGTTCAAAAACCTATGCACTCTCACCCTGGCAACTCTGAGTGGCCTATAGCCTGCACAATGAAGCTGACAGTAGAAAATGTTGAGTCAGGGCCAGACAGATGTGAGGCTGGGCCTCTGGGTGATGGGCTTGGGTGGGTAACTACACTTACTGAGTGAATCCGACAAGCTTGGGTGAGAAATGCATGAATTGTTGATTCACAGTTAAACACGCATCAAACAACATTATCTACCCATGCACCTGCCAACAGCTCTACCGCACAGAGCACCAGGATGTAGCGGTTGGCATCCTGGCCCATTAATAGGCAGTGGAACGGTAGGTTTCAGTGCCATGGGCATGAAAGACAGGTGGGTCTGTACGCAGCTCGAATGCTACTGATTGCTGGTCTCTGTTGGTCCCAACAAGGTAACACCTGCTGCCGAGATGGCCAGAGGCATTGTTTCCACAGGAATGAGTAGAGGCACTGCCTAACCAGAAGCTCTTGTCATTGTGAGCACCAATGAGCTGTCTGGGGGCAATGAAATCGATGGCCTGCCATATGTGCTTGTCATTGCTGGCAACATCAGCAGAGCCCAGGAGCCTGCTGCCACAGACTGTGGTGGAATAGTGAAATGAGAGGAAAGGAGGCAAGATCCGCGAGAGAGAAAGGCCCTTTTCAGCCTTCACTGACTATCCATCCCATGTTGCTAGTACTGGTACCACTCAGGAACATGGGGTCAGCAGGGACTAGGTGTGGCGGCATAAGAGGGTGAGGTGTAGTTGGGGGTTTCGTCAACAGAGGAGATACCAGACACAATATCAGAAGTTGGAATCGTTGGAGCCTTCTGACTAAGCAAAGAAGGTAGTGCGGCTGACTAGAGTGCACTGATTCCCTGGTACCAGGACACAGATGTGGTTAGGTCTGAATCCTGTCGAGGCAGGTCAGCATAGGTTAGCATGACTGAAAGTTGAAACCAACGGCTCAGAATGCCGGGCGAATCACAGGATCGCATGCAGCAGATATTTTGGGGTAAATGGTCTGAGCCATGAGAGAGAGAAAAGATCACATGATCATGATGCAGTGCCACTGAAAAAAGAAATTACCCATGAACTTGGTTGATCCTTGTCACTGTCCACACAGTGACTATGTGTGCCTGTCGTCCTCAACAATATGGTCTGTCCTCTGGCTCTGCCCAGTTGGATTCGGAAACACCACTGCCCAGCTTTGTTCCACATCGTGTCTGTTATTCTCAACTGCATGGTTTATTTGCTGGCTCTGCCCAGTTGGATTTGGACTAGCTTGTGCCCATCTGTGTTCTATACCATGCCTGCCATCCTCAACAACATAGTCTGTCCTCTGACTCTGCCCAGCAGCTTTGTTCCACATTGTGTCTCTCATTCTCAACAACATGGTTTATTCACTGGCTCTGCCCAGTTGGATTTGGACTAGCTTGTGCCTATCCATGTTCTACACCATGCCTGCCATCCTTGATAGCATGGCCTGTCCTCTGGCTCCACCCAGTTGGATTTAGGGTATAACGCAGGTCACACCATGATCACCATACCCATTTTGATGCCATACCCATGGGGAATTTTACCACAGCTTCTCAAGGAAACATGTGGGTTTTATACTGCAGATACAGCAACGGTGACAAATACAAGAGGGCAGGAACAAGGGAGGCAGGGGTAGAAGCTCAGGAGGTAATGCCTCCTGAGCTTTCAGTGTGTTTTTATTTTTTTCCTTATCCATTTTTTCACTAACATTGCTCTTATCTTACTACAGTAACAATATGCAGCAATGACTGCTGCTCAGAACAGAATGACAATGAAGAACGACAACACACGCAAGCAGGAGGGCATGACTGCTCCTCCCACCCTTCCAGCAGCAGCAACAACAATGAATGGCAACAATGACAAACACAAGCAGCAGGGGCACCAGCAACGGCCATGACGAATGCGAGCAGAGGGGTACGACTGCCCCTCCCAGCAACAACAACAATGATGAACGCAAGGGGATTGACTGGCAATAGCTCCCCTTCCCAGCAATGACAACAGCAACGAATGCTATAGGTATGTCTTTTTTGTTCCTTTTCTTTTGTTGATAACATTAATGCTAGCCAACACCAACAACAACAGATGCCAACATATAACGATGAATGTCAATGCATGATGATGGCAGGAATGGCCGATGAGGGCATGGGGCTCAGGAAGCACTGCCTCCCCCCCCCTGAGCTCTGATGTACGTTTTTTCTTTCTATTTCTTCATTTTCTATTATACTAACATTAACTACAAGACTAGCAAGGGTAAGGGGCACAAACGGACACCACAACAGGAATGGAATGAACCTCCAATGACAGCAGGAATCCACCACTGGCGAGGGGCCACGACTAATAACAGGAGACTCCACCACAATGAGGAGGGACCACCAACACCAGGACAAACCAACGACAATGAAGGGGAGCTGCCAATGATGATGGGTAGGGGATGGATCCAGCAATGGTGGCAACAGAGCAACAGTGACAATAGAACCCCCAATGACAGGGGGAACTCCTGGCTGGCAAGAATGCCCATGAGCGGCAAGAAGCAAGTGTCAACAGCAACAGCTAGAAAGTTTTTCTGTATTTCCTCATTGTAATTCATCTCTATGTACATAGTGAAAAAAATGTCACACCTGCCACACCATGATATGGATGGTTATGGAAATAGCACAGGACTCACAAATATTCCATTTGACAAGGCCATCTTTGATTGCTCTATGAACCCACTTGTTTCTCATTACCATAGTTGTCTGCACTGTCGAGTAGCCTGTATTCTTGAGAACTCAGTGATGGATATATGTCCAGCATTAGATGCATCTTACATCTGCACAGGTGGGTTTGTCAATCTGGAATACTGGTTAGCTTATTCTTGGTAAGGAAGCTTGTGTGTTGAGAATATCATCTTCCACAGGCCCAACTTTGTGAACCTACTACTACTAGCTGCACTGGCTACTAACATAAGTAGAGCTGAATTCTTTGTAAGACTCCCATGATTCGACCACATGATTAATTGCCAGCAAACTTGAACTTGAACTTGTTGAACACCGGTCTATGATGCCACGGACTACCGCTACTGCCAGAAAATCAACTGGGGCATCTGCACCACATTGAAAGATTGCAAAGCCTTCAGGAGACCACTGCTGCCCCCCCTCAGTCAACCCAGAGGGCAGCACACCGCCTGGGCTGGCAGAAAGAAAAGCAAGACAGGTGGCACACACTAAAAAGAAGCAAGAATTGGACGATCTACCCAACACAGCTCGTGCAGATCCCCCAACCTCAAACCCACCTAGGGCCTGCACAGCTACTACAGCTGTGGACTTGGAGAGGCACGGTGCTGATAATCTTTGTGATAGTGATAACATATGTGTACTGCAGCAGCAAGTTGTTAAACCATGCAGTGACCATTAAGACACCCCAGTTCTGTGCACTCTGCCGCAATGGTGGGAGCTTGATTTGCTGCTCATTCTGCCTCACCTGCCTCACCGTCCCTTCCGATGTATCATACGATACTGATTTTTGATGTTCTGGCTGTCACATGCATGCTGATTGGGATGAGAGAGGCAGACACCAGATAAAGCCCTACATCATGTGTCTCTGCTTCAGCTAATGCCATGGAGACATGTTGTGAACTAAAGAATCTTTAGGGATTCCCAGCCAAAGAGAGCAGGACAAAAGTCCCAGTAATGTTTTCCCAGCAGGAACTTCTTCCCTTCTGAAATGCTCAGCCACTCGCGATCCTATCTTTTAGGCTGGTCTTGATCTCGAGCTGCGGTCTTCCACCAAACCTTGTTTTTCACAAAATCTCTGGCTACCTCCTGGGGAGCATTTTTCTGATTGATATGCCATTTGACTTTAGTTCGGATGACACCACTGTGGACTACAATGAATGTATCAACGACCTAGTCCAGCACTTCACAGCTGGTGACCTCCAAAAGCAGGTGTCTTTTCTTGAAGACAGCTTTTACTGACTGCGGGCTTGATAGGTATCAGAGGTTCGCAATATACCTGTCAGACCATACAGATCCTGATCAGGGTGATTTGCATTATGCACCCTTCAATGGGGGTGCAAGCACTGTTTCTGAAGTAAGTAGCAATCTGCTCAATGTGAATGGCCCTCAGTGACTTCTCCAGGTTCTTGGAGCAGTGCTTCCCAAAGCTCTGATAGATGTCTTTTCTTGCAGGGATGTCCAATCCAACACAATCATGATTCTTGCATGCGGTGGTATACTATGCTTTCCCAACCCATGCAGGGAGCTCGCACAATTCATTTGCATGTAAGTCTCATATATCTGATGTCGGAAGCCTCCTTTGAACCTTATCAGGGGTCTCTTTGGGTGGGGCATGGCATTCGGGCAGGAGAACTTGCTTACTTCAAATATCAATGCATTCCTGATGGAATCTGCTCTTCAGTGGTACATCCATACCCAAATCCCAGCTTCGCTCCTCAAGCACTATGCAGAGGTCGGAGTTCACACCAACATCTTTATCTTCTACCAAGACAAATGCACCGAGCGCTATACTTGGTCACATCCTGGACTTTGAGCGTTTGGAACTCCAATCTCAATACAATGCCCAAACAGCACATGCATGACTATCAAGCCTTGGTGTTCAACAAAAGTGATTCTGAATAAGAACAACACTAAGGTGCTCTCAATGTTGCTGAAGTGTGCCAGGTGCAGGTGGGAGAAGGTCTACAAGGTGCCCGAGGGTCTGAGGAGGTATGGAAAAGGTGAAATCTCAAAAGGCAGTGAAGGGGAGTGGTATGTTGAGATTCTCAACTTTTAGGTAGAACCTGTCCAGAAGGGAATACTGATACGATACTACAGCATTTACTTCAACCCTTGAGTTGTAATGGCACCTGAGATGAGGTTCAATGAACGTTATGGAAACCCAATTTCAGACTAAATTCATGAAACAGGTGACATTTAGATAGGGATGGGGTTCTACTCACCTGCCTCAAGATATGAAGTACCATGCCTAATACATGGGGTCTGTCACTGGTCTTGATATTAGTGCTTTTACCTGGACAATGCCTTGCTCTCAGCAACCTCAGCCAAGGAGCAAGAGATTCAAATTCATGTGGGATGACAGTTCAATGAAATCCCCAGGGCTGGCTCAGTGGTGGGAGAGGCCTTACTGCATCCAAACTCAAACTCAACATGAACAAGGACTCCAAATGGAGGACCTCAGGAGTCAGGGTCATCCTCTCGTAGGGATCAAGTTGCAACTAAATCAACAAAACAAATGCTAAGCTAAGTCATTATTAATTATTACGAGGTCTGTGTACTAACTAAGTGAACCTGGCCCTGACTCACGGGTGTGCAAACTTGAAGTCAAGGGATGGGAGAAAGGGTGGTGTTGACCCTTAATGCAGGCCCAGGAGAGTTCCGACAACACCCACAGCATCAGAGATCACCAGTGTGGGTCTGTGATGCTTTGTCAGATCGGCAGAAAAGGTTGCACGAAGCTCGGCATCAGACACGATCATTGGACTCATTGGACCTGCCTGGTCAGACAAGAAGTTCTAGTACTACTAGGAGTATCACTTCCTCCACCAAAAAGTCCCAATCACATAGCATCACTGCAGCTCAGTGCACCCCCCTTTTAACTGCCCTCCAGTTGTACATCACTCACATGATCCCCCAACCCTCCAAGACCTGCCCTGGATGTGAAAAGCCATCTGCCCAGTCCAATGCATTTACAAACCACCAATACCACCGTTGGTCAACCAAAAGGTGTATGAGCAGTGCTCTTGCTACCACGAAAGCTGCTTGGGAGGAGAGGTGTAATCACAAGCAGCAACAACTTGTCCAAGTCATGGAATCAGAACTTGAAATGGTTTCCTTGGAGGGGAATACTATTAGTATCCAGGCTAAGGCCCATCTGGTGAGCATCAGCACAGCCTTCTTTTCACCACCTTCAATGGACTATTGGCTGACCCCCCAACCTCAGGCGCCTGTCGTAGTGTCCTTTCCCAATCCAGAGACACCATCAGTAGATCCTTCCCAGCTTGATCGTTTTGTGGCTGAATGAAAAGGACGATATGTTATATGTAAGCCCGTACGGTTTTGCGATGAGATACCAGAACCTGTTGCAACATTGGCACCTTCCCACATCACTGACTGCCTGTCAGATGCCAGCATTAGTCCACCCTTCCCTCCAATGCCATCTTTCCACTGCCCAATTGCTGTCCAAGGACAGGGCAATCAGCCTCCATCCCTTCCCCGTTCAACAGTGCCTGCCTTGCAGTCCTCTTGCAATATTTTCAGCCTGTTTTGTCAGTACTTTGGGGAGGGTTTCCCTTCCCATGATCCTAAGGGGGAACTCACCCCAGCTGACCTGCAGGACCTGGAGCATACAGGAGCACAAGATGTTGTGATCACAATGAGTATTTCTCCATCTATTGAGCAAAGGTTTGGGCCTTTTCCCAATGAAAGCTCTTTCCTACTTGGCGAGTGGTATTGGAATGATGGGATACAGAAGTTGAAAAGCAGCTTTAAAAATCTAGTCAACATTGTTTCATCTCCAGAGTTCCAGCCAGCTGACATCCGGGACACAAATTGGGGCCTGGTCGACAAACAGCTCAGTGACTCAAGTGGGGAATGGTTTGATCTAGAAGCTGACACTACTTGAACTTGAACACCAGTGAAATTTCAGGTTCCATTCCACAGCCACTCAGCTAATCCAGGCCTGCAAATATTTACCTTCCCTAATTTTTATCACTGAAGCATCATCTCCATCATCAAAGAGAAGTTGAGGAATAGCCAAGAATTTCAACACTTCCATTTAGAGCCTTTTGAACTTCACTGGCAGCCTGAGCAGTCCACCAAGCCTGTCCAAGTCTATGGAGAGCTGTACACCTCTCCAGAGTTTCTCACAGCACATCAAAACCTCCAGAACTCTCCACCAGAACCATCATGTACCCTACCACGGTACATTGTTGCATTGATGTTTGCTTCAGATGCAGCACAGTTGACAATGTTTGGGGAGACAAAGATCTGGCCATTGTATATGTTCTTTGGCAATAATTCCAAGTATTGCTGATGCAAAACTTCTCTACATTTATGCAACCATGTCGCTTACTTCCAAAAGGTATGTGAACCAATTTTGCCCAAGCAGCCTGTTAACTCCTCACTTTACATGTTTACTTAGTGCTTGAAAGTCCAGTCCAGTTCTGGTCTTTTACCATTTTGGGGGTGGACCGCAACTGGACCGGTCTTCTATAAAAGGAAATAGTCAAAAGACCAGACCAAAACTAAAAAAAAAAAAAACTGCAAAAAACCAGTCAGAACCAGTTTGAACTGGTTTATACAAACACCACAGTCCAGACTTGTTGAAACTGGTCATAACCTTGTTTTCCCACATTCCTCTACTTATTGCTGATGAAACTCACAAAAAATCTCGCAAATTGGTCCAGAATCAAGTGAGATATCATCAAAACTGAGTTTGAACACAAGTTTGTGCATTCAAAACTCAATTTTGATGATATCTCACTCAATTCTTGACCGATTTGTGAGATTTTTTGTGTGTTTCATTAGCAATAAGTAGGGGAATATGATTATGTGTCGGTTCTGCAAAAACCGGTCATAACCAGTCCTGTTGAACCAGTTTTTTTGCAGTCTTTGAATCCAAAAAGTGACAAGACCAGACTGATGGTCCGGTCTTTTCTGGTCCTGGTCTGGTCCATTTCTGGTCTTTTTCCAGTCCAATAGACCAGACCTTGAAGCACTATGTTTACTAGCTTCCTGATGATTTCAAAGAGTTTGCTGCTTCACACACAGGAGTGAATGGCCCTACTGATGCACTACTGACGCATTGCTTTCGGGAGTTTTTCCATGCCCAATGGAAGATCATTCTTGACAATGACTTTATGGAGGCATACATGCATGGGATTGTCATTCTATGCCTGGATAGTCTTGAGCAGTCCTCGCATCTTCACATACTCTGCAGATTATCCAGAGAAGTAAGCATTCCATGGCTTCCACGCCCAATTTATGATGCCTTTCATTTGCTAACATTGAGTTTGATGGAATTCTGCTTGCTAGTATCTGTAATCTTGGCCAATTTCCCTGCCCATGTTGTGTAATTCCAATGTCATGTGTGCCAAACTTGGGTACAATGGAAGACCGAGAGCAGTGTGGCACTCTCGCTCATAAAGATGATGCAGATTTTCAGGAGAAAACTTCGGCTGCACGCAATCTGATTTATCTTGGCAACTACGCAGTCACCAATGATCAGGTTGAGGCTAAGCTGAAGGAGCATTCATTGACACCAAATCAAGTGAGATCCCACTACTCATTGGATGGCTTCTGTCAAGCTGACTTTTTTTATCATTGGAAGAACACATTTTCACAGAGGCTATCTCCTTTCGGCTTCAATATGTACCCAATGCTTGTGGTTGATTTACTGCATGAAGTCAAATTGGAATCATGGCAATCCCTCTTCATACACCTTCTGCATATCTTGGAGCATGAAAGGTTCTTGAGTTAGACCACCAGTAGGTCTTCTTCACCTCTTTGTTGCCTGCTAATTCTGACTCTACATCCCTAGGTATCAGGTGGTCCCCACATACGGTCATGGAACCATTCAGAAGTTTTCCAAGAATTGTTCAGAGTTGAAGCACTTTGCAGCATGAGACTATGAGGACCTCTTGCAGGTAAAGTATTGCTATCTATTTGCGGTGCATCCAGTGCACAATACCAGTGTTTGATGGCCTTCTTAAAGAACCTTATAACCAGCAAATACTGGATCTACTGTTCACTTTGGCACACTGGCATGGCTTAGCAAAGTTATGACTTCATACCGAAAACACCCTCAAAATGCTTGACAAAGCCACTGTTCTTCTTGGGGCCCAGTTTTGTGATTTCCAGCATTTGACCTGTGCAAACTTCAAAACAAAGGAGCTCAAATGAGAGGCTGCTGCTTGCAAATGCTAAGCAGCTAAAACAAAAATGTCACCACCTGTCCAGGCCTGTGGCCTACGTGCTTCAGCTGCTACCCACTCAGGTCCAGTGATCGAACCACAGAGCACTTCTAAATCTTATTGTTTTGGATTGAGCTCAAGAGGCAGCACACAAGGTGGAGGCATAGCCAGTTCACCAAAGGCCACACAAGGTAAAATCATTGCCCAGCTATCATGTGGCTCCATTGCTGACCACTGATTGAACCAGAGGCACCATCCTTTCACCCTTTTCAGCTCAATTCTAGGCAAGCAGCAAAACAGACGGACGAATCCACCAAATACGTAAACTTCAGTTTATATATGTACAAACACTATGCGCTTGGCGATTACATTCAGACAATTCAACAATATGGGACCACAGACTCATATTCTACTGAAGCACTAATACCTCACTTGTTAGCTCTCCTGCTGGCTAATTCTGACTTAGGGTGAACTTGAACATCACACTCCCAAAGCAAGTTATAAGTGTACAAGCTGCAAAGCTGCCATCAGACAGATGGCGCAAATTGAATGACACCAAGCCTGCATTCAATGTATTAGGCAAGAACGTCAGCAGGTGGGGAACCCCCTGACCACAGATTCCAATGTCGCATTTTCTCCTACTAGTTGGTACCAAGTTGGCAGTAACCAAAACTACCCAGAACAGATTCCACTTTTTCTGCAAAGACATGCAGGAGACCCAGCGACTAAAGTGAGTACTCAGTTTGACGATTTAAAGCACAGCTGGATAGTGATCTGAGAAGGGATTCATGACCACTTTGAAAGCTCACCTCCTCCCACATATCAAGAAGATGCCAAATGTGGTGTCATCCTCCAGTAATCTCCAGGCAGCCACACACAACCCTGAGAATGGCCTCAGGATCACTGACCCTGGGTCAGTTCTGCTGAGAAATGACCGAATGTACAAACACAAGGTGATCCATTTTAATTACACAGCCTACAACATTCGGCAAGCTCAAGAGGTTGTCAACTCTAACACATCACATGCCAACATCATGGTATTTGTTCAAGATGATGATGATGATGAGGCATGGAAGGATGGTAGACAAAGCCATAAATTTTGGTATGCTCAGGTACTTGGGATTTATCACACCAATGCTGTGTACATTTGTCCTGGGATGGTCAACTACACGCCTAGATGACTTGATTTCCTGTGGGTTCACTGGTACCATTATGAAGAAGCTGGAGAACTGAGCTGCACTTCATGGAGGCTCCACCAACTATTTTTTCCTCCCATGCGTGATGATGATGTGTTTGGGTTTCTGGATCCCGCAGACATACTGCATGGCTGTCACATTATTCCGGCATTTGCTAAGGGCAGAAGACACCCTGATAACAGCCACCCTCAAGGCCTACCGGCATGTGCTGGTGATTCCAAGGATTGGAATCAATACTACATAGGGCAGTAAGTAATGTGTCCACCCATATTCCCACTCCAACCTTGATGTGCAATGATAGGTTTGTTGATTGAGATATGGTTATGTGATACCACTTGGAATCTGGAGTTGGCCATACATATGCTCATCGTCAATGTGATCCCCTTCCAGATCCTCGGGCTCAGAATGACCAACTTTTGCCAGATTCAGAAGATGTGCCAGTTGATATTCATACCTTCTCCGTGAAAACCACAAGCCTGTCTGGTGAAGATGGATAAAGAAATATGGACTGGAGCAACCAGCCCAATGGTGTGGATGACAGAATCATCATTGATATCAGTAAGTTTTCACCTGTTGTTCATAAACTTCGTTGACAACAATTGATCAGCAAATCAGGACCAGGCCAGCCCACCCCTTAGCACACGATCTACACCTCTCCTCCGATGATAGCTGGCAAGATGATGATAGTGATGACTCAGACAACGAAGTGTTTGGCAGATACTACCTGTTGCAGCTCTTGTGAAGGCAAAATCTTGAATAACTCTAACCTAGAGGTCAGGCTGGAGCTTAGACATGGCAAATTCATGGTTGCATTGGGTGCAATGAAGGGACTTGGTTGTGGTAGTGGGAGTACAAGCTGAAGATCAACCACCAGCTTGGCCCACTAGGGCACACCAACCCAGAACTGCCAGAAGAACCCCACTGCACACTGCTAGCTCCCAACACCTGATGACCACCACCCATGCTCTACTGTTTGCATGCCTGCCAGTTATCTTCCCATAGCAGTCACCTAGACCTTCCCAGGGCACCCTTCTGTAAGAAAGCCTCATGTCACCGTGATGGACTCGGTGAATGTCAGTAGTGGCAAATTTGCAGATGCTAGGAACCCAGGTGCTCTTCAGCAATAGTAAAACTTAACACCCAATGCACCCTTTGAGAGAGTATCTCAATACATGCACAATACTCATTCATGCTTTGAGCCCAGTGGCCGCAGCATGGGGCGATGTCACTGGCAAGTAAATCACTTCCGAGTTGTTTCCCAACTTGAATTATGGTTGCCAATGATCACTCTTGGATCTCTGATTGTGCCTTTATACAATGATCAACCCTTTTGTGGCTGTCAACAGGGTCGCTCATAGAAAAGGGTCTTCTCTGGCTGGGTCTCCATCAGGCTTCCACCTGGAGCCAGGGTCAGCTTGCATCCCTCAAAGTTTATGATAAATACAGCTCTGAGTCACCACTACGAATTGCAAAACTCACCTCACAACCTTAGCCTGTCCGTGTAGTGCATGTTGGCTATGCCAAATGACGAAAATGATCCACTACTGAACCCCTCAACCCATCAATGTTCTAGCAATGCTCTTGAGTGGGGTCCTAGAAAGAAACTATAAGCCTGGACCATGTCATTCATTTCATATCTAACAACATGCACCAGATGTGCCACTAACCCACTTGTTCATCATAGCCATCACTTTGGCTGGGCAGTCCACGCACTTTGTAGTGTCCACACTCTATTATTGAACGGTATCCTTTGTGCAGAGGAGCGTGCTGATGACCCGGAAGAGTCCTTCACCCCAGAGTTGGCCATCACACTCCATCTGCTGCTAACTTCTGATGTCTTCTGTTAGGGAAAGACAGGAACATCGGGTCTATGAAACACTGCTAAAGATGATCTCCAACTTTGAAGAGCAATTGATGAACTCCTCTGAGGAAAAGATTGTGATGATTGCCGATCTGGCTAGTCTCAATTAACTCCTTTTCTTAGGCTACACTAACCACCTCCTCAGCTGCAAAAAGGGGCATCGAGCGCCAGATCCAATCAGTGTTTTACAGTCCCCCACATATTCCGGTCGGACTCCCTGGATTCCAGAAAGTCTGGGTGGATTCCGGAAATTCCGGGTGGATTCCAAGCATAATATATCATTTCTAGAGAATTTGAACTAGTTTGGTGTATATTTGGTGTATTTGGTTAAATGTGGCTATGGATTGGAGGTGATTTGATGCATCTGGTTGGATCTGGCCATACATAAATGCTGGTTGGTGCATCTGGTTGACACTGAAATTGGTGTATTTGGTTGGAACTAGCTATACATTGGTGCATCAATAACAAAAGAGATGATTTGCATAGAAAAACACTAGTCTACATGTAATTACTGATTTTACTATCACTGCCACTACCACTATCACTACCACCACTAGTATTCTTATCATAGTCTACAAGGACTTTTTTTTAAAAAGTCAGTTCAATCCAAACCAAGTCTTACTAAGAGTATTCCAGTTAATTTAAATATTAGCAGGTTATTTAATTAAGCC